>CAMPET010000147.1:152814-176783 GCA_946803715.1 Beroe ovata
GTGAGGGGAGGGGGAGTGTGAGAGAGGGGGAGAGAGGGGAGGGGTGAGGTGGGGGTCAGAGAGAGGAGGAGTTAGAGAGAGGGGAGTGAGATGGGAGTGAAAGTGGAGAGGGTTAGAGAGTGGAGGGGGTCAGAGTGGAGTGGGTGAGGGAGTGGAGGGGTTAAGAGAGGTGGGAGGTGCAATGACAACGGGGGAATGAGTAGGCCGTAGCGACTGGGAATGAGATGTGGCAAGGGAGAGTGATTGTGAATATTGGCAACTGGTGAAATGGTGAGTCTAACGCTGTGCAGTGAGTAATTTCCAGTGGTTAGCAGTATATCTCTGATAACAGCTGAAGAACGAGCAACCTAGCTAGCCGCCCTATAATATCAGAGTAGCTCATCGTTCATTACTAATGAACCACTATTCATAACAGTATACTGGCATAATAACAGTGCTAGATTATAGGTAGCACCAACATATCAGCATATACGACGTATATGATATGTTACTCTTGCTTGTAATATCTATTACCCAGCTCACACGCATACACAGTACACACGCATACACAGACACACGTCACACAAATTATTTGATTGAAAATACCTTCTGAAATGAAGCGAAGAAGTAATAGATGGTGTACATGATGATGGCGTTGTAATACAGATTCGTATAGAAACTTATCATCCAAGTGGCGAATCCGATGCCACCTAGAGACGTGCGGTGTTAAAAGTGGCATTTTTCTAGAGAAAATGGAAGAAAACGTCACAGTTTCTCAGAACGGTGTACTCAATCAGTTTATCAATTCACGAAGAATTCTTAGCTCATCGCAAAGCAAATACTCACTGAGGGCTTTGTGGATCTTGTAGAACCCGGCGATGCATCCGGCCCGGAATTTCTGTCCTATCCACATTTCCACCATGAAGAGAGGAATGCCCTCCAGAATGAGCATCGTGAAATACGGGATGAGAAACACGGCTGAAATAGATCATGTGGATTGTGGAGTTCCGGCAGGTGCAGGAGAAATAGCAAAATTGAATCATAATATCATCCTTTTTTCAGTTTTCGAACGATGACGAAGTGAGTATTTTGTAGAACATGATTGAATGCACAATGATTGTATTCTTGGTAAAAGTGGACCTCCAGAATATCTCAATGTACATGCAGAAGAATGCAACTTCAATTGGGATATTGCCAAGGAGTTTGTGAAATCCAAAATCCCTGTCTACAGTATTGCTTCTAATAATAGCATTTCCGATGGGACAACGGTACCCTATGAAAAAATATTTTTCTGACGCATACCTAATATTCATGTATTATAGTTACTGTAATTGACGTAATTAGTTTCTCTTATCTCCATATCATAATATTGACAGGCGGGATCTCCTTACCTCCGCCATACTGTTTTACTTTGATGGGGAATCTCCATAAGTTACCAAGTCCCACGACAGAACCAATGGTAGAGAGAATGAACTCGAACTGGTTAGCTTGGAGAGTGGGAGAAGGGAGTTAGAAACGGAGGGGGGATTAGGGAAGACTTGGGGTTGGAGAGAGTTGGAGGGGGTGGAGACCACTGGTCTGAGTAGAAGAAGGTCTGGGTGGGCTGGAGGAAGAGAAGAGAAAAGGAAGGATTTGCACAGGGAAATGGCTATGCGATTCAGGGCAAAGACATAGATAGGATGGAGGGGTGTGATAGAGGTTTTCGTTGAATTGAGGAGGGATATTAATCACACAACTCTTGGGATGAATCTCTTAAGGATACATACCCCATTCTTCCCTTCCATCCCCGGCTCCCTTCTCTTCCAGCTCTTCTCCCTCATTCTCAGCCGACTTTTCACCTGGTTCCTCCACTGCATCGTACTCCTTCTGAAATGATGACATGTCAGATGCATTTGCAATGACCATTGACCATCCCTGGGGGTTGTTTTAACTCGCGGGACTTCATCTTTCAGTAATGATGGAAAGTTGAAAAGAGGCCAGCGATGTCAGGGGGTAGTTTTTGACGCTGAATCGATTCCCGATCGAATTTTGACCCTATCTTGCTTCCCTGATGAGAAATCTCGCATCATAGATGATGGACGTGCACTTGAATTACCATACAAATCTCCATGGTATTGCCATGGGGAAACATCTCTACAGAGACATACCACTTCCACCTCAAGTTCATCGTGATGTACAAGAATGTGATCCATTCATTTCTCCGGGTGTTGGGGTATGATGCAGAGAAACGGCGAGACCGATTGGGGGCCAATATGGGACCAATATGGGATCAATATGGGACAAGAGTCACTGGACACTGGGTACCTCTAAGACACGATACGGTATATCAAAATTCAACAAGTAAAAAAAGACACGAGAAATGAACGGTTGAGTACAAGAATAATAATGAGTAATACTTATCATCATGTGTATAATGTACAGTTTGTGCATAATATACTTCTTGTGGTTTGCTCAATGTAACTACGACCCTACTTGCCTATTTATCAACTTGCTATGATTATGACTTAGAGTACATACTTGTGAACGAATTAGTGGGTTTTTCTGCTGTGGGTCGCTGACAAATGTACAATATGATGATTGATGATTGATCATTTCCAATAAACATGGACTACTGTAAACCAAAGTTTTACTTAGTGGATGAATGTTTTATGCATTAGCTATATATATTACATGTTTTATGCATGTAGTATATATACAATACATTATACACAAACAATGTTCCAGTACCTATACCTACATGTGGAACATAGAGTATACATAACGTTGATACTCTTCACTCAGTAGATACAATACATTTCTTGAACAAACAGTGCAAATTCTTGAACAAACATTCAGTACAAAAACAGAAACACAGACACAGACACAGACACAGACACAGACACAGACACACACACACACACGTCACAGACACAGACAAACTAATTTACAAACACGGACANACACACACACACACACACACACACACACAAACACACACACACACACACATGCTCTTTATGACATTGTGCCTGGTACTAGCTGAATCATATTATGCTAATGAAGGACATGGGGCACAGAAAATCGTGACGCAAATCCACAGTTGAACCTATTATATTGTTCTAATAAATGAGGGTGGACAGCAGCAGGAATAAACAAAAGAGCAAGTTTATAGTGAAGTACCCTCTAAAAATGGTGTATTATATTTGAAATTTGGGTGAAAACGCGGTGTATTTTGTACCTACACTTACATTGTACAATGTACATTGTACATCTCACAAAACAGCACCCAATAAACAAATAAGCCCAGGTTCCTTACTGCTTAACCACAATAAGACCGCTGATTGTTAACAACCACTGAAACAACCACAATCAATCACTGAAACAACCACAAACAATCACTCAAACAAACACAAACAACTACAAGCACACAGAAGGAGAAAACAGAACGAGAGAGCAATATCATCTGTACAATAACANGTAATGAGGCACCGACTGGGACAGTCTCAACCGCACGCACGTGTATAGGAAAGGCGGCATTGTGAAACCAAAGCAACAACATTTAGCTGCCTACTTATGTTGGAGTGCGCTATCAACCGCAAGAGATCGTATCTTCTATTTTTGGTGTCGCCGACACGTTGGCTTTAGGGTGGTATTGTTTCGATCTAATTTCTTTGTTTTTCCGTATAGTATACAGATTGTTTATTGTAGACGATATGGATGGATAATCATCATCAATGATCAATTATTGATTACCATACACAACGATAATTCCTGTCCATTACGGGTGATAGTGTAATTTTCGGCAGCATTATTCGGATAAAAGTTGTAAAATACATAATTAATGACGAAATTAAAGACGGGAAGAGCAGAGCTGTACATAAATCGTATATCTTATCGTTTGAAATGTAATTATTTATCAACAAGACGCGCGTGTGATTTAGATGATATTTAATGATTGGCATCTTGCCAAAGTCCTGACTTGCCTGTGGTGCTTTTGCCGGGTTGATGATAACCACAGAAGGGTCCACAGGTTCGGTCATTATCTGTGTGAACTGTGTACTATAGATAATGTACACAACGAAAATTATAACGAATCGGAAATAAGGGGCATGGTGTCAATAAGCAGCGCCCAGGGAGATGGAATATCAGAGGTGACAATATCTGGATTTCCGTTTACAAATCGAAAGTTGTAAATTTAACTAACATCTATCTCGAGTCCGGATAAGCAAGGCTAATTGATTGAACAAGCGATTAAAGTGCTCATAATTGGACTAATTAAGCGTATATTTCAGTAGATTATTAACCCACACCTGTCTGATGTGTAGTGGGGGGAAATGTTACCACTGATTGAGACATACGTTCAGACTTTAGTACGTCTACAAAAGAAAATACTGGGAATTATTTTCGATTCTGGTCAACGACCGAAAATCATTGACAAATTAATGAACTAGGATCGAGAATTTAGGAGGAGAAGAGAAGTGAAACAAAGTGCTATATGAACTGTACGTGAACTGAGGAGTCCGTAAGACAGAAAATTATCATAGTGACGCAAAAGAAAGTGAAATTCGAATCAATCAACCGATACGGATGTTAATTACTCTTCAACTGGGAAGCATTTCCTCAAACGATTCAAATTCGGTCACCACCGTTTTAACCGTAATATAATGCTCAATACAATGGCAAATACAATGGCAAATAGCGCTAATCAAAAGTGGAAAAGATTTCAGGGAAAGAGGAAAGGGGGTCCATTGATCACAAATGAGCCCCGGGTGAAAGACATTTTTAATGTAAAGTAACGCATCCGTATCAAATAACGACGGTATTACATTCCTCGTTATATAACATGTGATTTTATTAACCTGATTAAAATCATCACAACTGTAAAATCACGTGACCTAAGAGAAGCATGGGGGAAGAAGTTATCGTAACTCTTGCAGATGCATGAGCGACAAATATCAATAATACGGATAATATATTCAATTCAATATGCGATTATAGCAGAAGAATACCGTCTTGTGTCCTTATTAATGAGTAATGCAACAAAAATTCAAAGAGACAAAAAATGATTTTTTAACTATATCGGATCTAACTCTGTTTATTAGTCGCATAACTGATACTGATTGATTTTGAATATGGTCTCTGCGACAAAGTAATGAAACTGAATCTTAATAACTGAATCTGGATATTAATAACTTGACATCGGGAATATTTTCGGAATACAACAAAAAATGCCAGTCATTTTCAGATATTCTGGTGCATAATATTATCAAGCTGTCTAAGACGAGAAGTGAGAGAGCTTCACAGGAATCATTACGTGAATTAAAGAACAAATATTACAATTACCGAGAGTAATGCGAGCTTTGTAAAACTTTGATCAGACAGATGGTGAGTTGTGGACACTTGATAAGTGACGAATTTAATTCAATATCACTTAATATTAGGCAAAGAACTAGAGACATTCCTTTACACAATCATCAGAGAGCTCACAGATGTTCCATTGTTCCAATGTTTCATCTCTTATTATCCAAGGTGTGTTCACGTTTTGTCAGGTGCTCATATCTGTCAGGTGCCCACAGTTCACATCCTGACTATTCTCAGCCTGCATTAAGTATCGGATCTTTATCGTGGATAGTATCCACTGGATACATGACGACAAACCAGTCGACATCCCTTGACACATATTTCGTAGTTTTAGTTTGAAGAATTTACCGATAAGTTGTAAACGTTGTTGGGATTCGAAGTTGTTAAAACTAAATGTTAGTTAATCAGTACCAGGTTAGCGTTAATTCTCAGATTACTTCTCTGTGCTTCATGTAGACATATCAATCAACACAACATGGCCTAATTAATGCGATGATTGGAATAATTTGCTCCGATTATGAATGATTATTAATCAAAGATCTGCATTATGTTGTTTAGAACAACCTACTCAATGTGTTGTCAGTGGCAGTGTGTAGCATAGAATTCTCAAGAAACGAGGACTTCATCGTGGGCTTCGTCGTGGATTGAGTTGATGACATGCAATTCTGATTCACACCTTTTTACCATTCAAAAGGTAAAGGATTGTAAACGGTGATTAGTGTGTATTGTAGGTAAAGTGAGAACAGGTAATCTTCTATCTCGAGGACTAGATAATTGACTATAGTTTCTATCAAGGAGTGCTTTTCTGGGTGTATACTGTATAGTATACACGGACATTTGCTCATTTTGCCTTAAGGTTCTTGCATGAAAAAGATTATCGGTCTTGACCTTTTACTTCTCCGGTTTGAAGATCTCATGAATTATGAATGATTATGAATTAAAGTGAATAGCAATAAGTCAGGATCTTCTATGGTGAGGCTTGGATGGATTATCGTGGCAAGCATAAGAAATTCTTCAGAGAGGGTTAGCAAAAATCCCATGTTGATAAGAAAATGGTAATTTTTGGATGCTAAGTAACAAAAACAATTAAGTTACAATTTCAGAGGTAGCAACTAGGTCATAAGTTCCAGTGACACAGGAAAAGATGGAACATGATATGGTCCATGGCATTGGATAACTGTAAGTCTGTAATTGAATTAGAAAAATGGTGCAATGATGTTTATCATAACACTATATTCGGTGTTATTTCACACATAAAACCAATAAACCTTATCTCATATCTGTATAAGGGAATGGGAGTAAAGACAGAGACCTCATGCCTCAAAGACCCTTTTTTATTCAACATCTTTTTGATCATAAACTATCAAGTAAAATCAAGTACTGTCATAGACATATCCATGGTAATATAAAAATGAAGCATTACTAACTTGCATGATCTGAAATCTGGATAAGGTTTAAGCTAGACATTCAATAAATTGAATTGTGTATCTAACATTGTACATCTTACCTCTGGGGACTTGCAGCACCTGAGTTTCATCTTAAATCCCAGATGAAATCCAATTGATTGTCTCTCAAATCTTCTCAAAAACTCCTATTTCATTCTTGATTTTTAAAAGACAAGCTAAAAAGAAAGAATCTGTCAGGACATAACATCTTGACAACAATATACATCGGTTTTCAGTAATTAGAAACATCACTATTAGATTCCGTATAATGATGTTTAGTATTTACATTTCAAGAGAAAACGATTCTTTTCATAGAACAACATATTCCAAAAGTAGGAAAGTCATGAATTGAATGTATATAAACATTATCACTGTGATTATCAAATACAATAGTGATGATGATAATAACATTAAATAAATAAATAAATAAATAAACATATGCAAGAGTGTCAAAGACAAAGTTTTTACTTTGCTTGGCGATGCTAGACCGCTGATGCTGAGAATAAGTTTGCACCGCGCGCGCGAAATAAAATTCTCGACAGGGTTTATCATCGATTGACAATTTTTACTTTAACTTTAAGTTTCATGGTTGAGACTTGTCGATCGATGATAGAACCTGTCGAGAATTTCGTCGCGCGCGCGCGCAACTTATTCTCAGACAGACGGCTTGCTGGCGCAAGCCGCTTCGCGGCTTGCATCAGCGGTCTGGCATCGCCCGACAAGGTTGAGACCAATTTAATCGTCAAAAAACATTTCAATATGGTGACATGGTGTATATGTATAGCAATTTGTCGATCGATGATAGACCCTGTCGAGAATTTCGTTTTGCGCGCGCGCTAGGCTTCGCGGCTTGCATCAGCGGTCTAGCATTGCCAGACAATATGTCAATAAATGGTGTATATCGCGTCGATAATTAGACGCGTGTGCATTAGAAATTGAACTTAATGCTCAATTATTGTTGCCTGGTTGCCAGATGTTCATGTTATCTGTCCTCTGTTTCTCGCGCGCGCCGCGCGCAAGAAACAGTGGTTAACAGATAACATCGGGCAATTTAATATTGGACAAAATTTAAGTGTAACATGTTCACACCGTCGGCGCCGCGCAATTGCAATTCCGCCCGACAGGGATTAAATCCCACTTACGAGGGTATGAAGCAATTTTACAAGTCCACCTTGTACCCGCGCTGCCTGCTGGTCCCAAATACAAAATACTCCGCGATCCGAGCAAGGTTCGGCATTTTTTGCATTTTTACATTTTACAACCTTCTAGATCACAGAGTAATTACTTATTGAAAGAAATTAAAAAATGCAGAACGCAACGTTTGCACGATTTATTAAAAGTATTCTTCTTCCTAGTGATAATGAGTAGTGGACACCTTAGCAAAAGGTGGTGTTTTTCAGTGGCTGAGATTGTTTTGATGAAATTTTCTTGATAAGTGTGATGGTTCATACCATAAATTCTTATCTTATCTTATCTTTGACAATGCGATTTAATATAACATCACATTACTTGGCTGTCGATGATAGCTCCTGCACTGTCGAGAATTAGAATTTCATTGTGTGTGCGCCGCAAATTATTCTCAGACAGAGCTGGCATTGGCTGCTTCCGGGCTCGCCTCAGCTGGGCCTAGCATCGCCAGGCAACACATCACTTACATTTATTCCAGGTGTGTGCTATGGCCATGGCCTTGTTTACAATAGTGATGTTTCTCTTTTAGTATATTTCATTTTGATTATATTTCATTGTTTTTGTGTGCAGCGCATGCACATCTCCTTCATGCACATCTCAATTCACGTTAATGCACTTGAGTGGGAGAATGTTTACACCTATGAAAACCATAATAATAATAATAATAATAAAATAAGGTGGTTTATACACAGTAACCAGGAAACATTGAAATGTCGTCCTATGCTCAACTGTGTGGAATGATTTAAAAACTGGATGCCACGTCAAATCAAAAAGTTCAAGGTGTTTATGTTACAATCGAAAGAAACTCCAAGAGTAAACCGTCATGAGAGCTATAATCTATCGAGTAATGTGACGTGGATACTGGATATGAAAAAAGGGTTAAATATTATTGTAAAAACGGTTGAATAAGAATGTTTTTAGTTTAGATTTGAATTCAACCATGGACACACATGATCTGATGTCAAGAGGCAAATCATTCCAGATTTTTGGAGCAGAACAAACGAATGCCCTGGACCCCATTTTTGTCCTTGGAATATATGATTTCAGTGAAGGGGTTCTGCTCCCACTGATATTGTTGTAACTGATAAGGTCTTTGAGGTAATTTGGTGCAATACCATTCAGAATTTTGTAAACAGTCAGGGCTATTTTGAACTCAACTCTCTCCTGAACTTTGAGCCAATGAAGAGATTTAAGATGCTGGGTTTTAGAATCTCTTTTTCTTAAACCGAATATGACAGCACATGCTCTATTCTGAATATTCTGTAGTCTCCTTAGGTTGCATGAGTGAATCCCAAAGTAAAGTGAGTTACAGTAGTCCAGTGATGAAATTACTATAGCTTGAACTAACTGTTGCATTTGCTTCTGAGATAAGTATGTCTTCATATTGGAAATTTTTCTTAGATTGTGAAGACACCTGATTCTGAGTTTCTCAATTTGTGGGGTGAATGAGAGCCCTGAATCCAAATGGAATCCTAGATTCTTTGCGGTCGATACAAATCTAACACAAGTGTCAGGAGTAATGAACGAACCATGAAGCTGGATTTGGGAAATGGTTTCCGGGCTTCCAAAGACGATTATTTCAGTTTTTCCCGGATTTAGTTGTAGATAATGACTACTCATCCAATTATTGATGACTTTAAAGCAGTGGGGTAAATCTACCGCAAAGATCTGATATTGCTTCTTTGGACTGAATGATTTCATGACTTGGTGATCATCTGCAAAACCATGTATGTTGAATAGAACACTTTGGACGGAATCATAAATGGATCTGATGTATATATTAAAGAGAATAGGACCGAGGACGGAGCCTTGGGGTACGCCAAANTGATAAATTGATGATGATTCATAGCACACAAGAAATTGACTGAACTAAAGCAATCAATTTTAAACTAACTGAATTCATGGACTTAAGCATTTAATTTTTGACATCCCAGGAGGAACTTACTGATTTACAGGAAATATTGTATGAAGCTGAGTCAAAGATGATATAAACAATTGAACTTTGCTAGTGAAATTAGTAAGTTTAAAATCTTTTTGACAGTACAGAGTACTACATGAATCATAAACAAATCAAAACATAAATCTTGCCAAAATGATGGAAAATAAACAAGAAAAAACATGCAGCACAGAAAATAACTTGCCTGAGGTATCTTCTTGGGGATCTGCTTTGCCAAGTAAGCTCAGCTGAATCTTCCTTATTGAGTAAATAGTTATTACATTCTGACTGGATCAGTCAATCTTGTGAAGAAAAAAGATTGTAGATAGCCATTTTCGGCTGATTGATAGGCAAGCTCAGCTGCCTCGCTGCCTGTTTGAAGCCTCAGAGAATCTTTGATAGACTGTTTTTGTGGGGACCAGACACTTTTGCCAATATTAAGCACTTTGGAAGAGCATCCCATTGTCCTCAAGTATAGGAAATCATCTATTTGTTGGCATGACCATCACATGGATTGATTGATTATAGAATGAAGGCCCTGTACTGAAGCAAAATTGAAAAATATCTGAGACTCTGGAAAGGATAATTATTTCTAAACAGTCTTGTATCCTGAAGCATATATTATTTTAGAGACTGCAGTTACCTTTTTTACTTCCCTTTTACAGGTCCTCCACTTGTATCATGATCATCTTGCTTTCTACTTTTATTAGCACCTGTTTGTTGGAGTCTTTCTGTATTCAAAACCGGGTTGGGATTCAACTGATTCATTTCAATACTGACTTTATCTTTTGTAGGTGAAAGAATCTTCATTGTTGCTTTGCCCAAAATATCATCATAAAGGAATGGATTTATCACAGAATTTGTTGGCAGGATGATGATTGAAAAAATTGAGTACCATTTTGTTGCATCAAATACTTCTAAGGAGTGCATGGCTGCTGTAATGATGAAGGGTATCCAACAGAAGCAGTCTGTTAGAATTATAGCAGATATTTTTCTCTGAGTTGCTATGTCCCTTTTCCTGAATCTGTCACCTAGCATTGCCGTAGACTGCTGAGAAACCTTTGATATTGTAATGTAGGAATATGCTATTACTAAAAAGCAAAAAAAGTTTATTGATAAAACACTCCATACGAAGTTTCGTTGGGGGTCTGATGAAGTGACAAAATATTTAAACATGCAAGTTGGATCATTGCCATAGAATCCAAGTTTTTTCTTCTGTATCACTCCATAGTCCTTTGAAAACATGTCTTCAACCATTTTCATAATAAGTCTCCATTTTAGAGTCTTTTTCTGCAATCTACCATAATATCGTGATATAATTCCAATGTGTTTGTCTTTGTCTAGAAATCCCATGAAAACCTTGAACCTAGGATCATAATGTAGACCATTTATGAAAAAATCCTCAAAACTTGAAATTTGGGGAATGACGGCCAAACCGGTTGACATCAACAAAATGATTAAAACCTGTAGGCCAAGGGAGAGCATGTTCTTTCTATTAAATCCTGGAGATGGATTCACCAAAGTCTTGGAGACAGCACTTCCCCTGACAACGCTGAGCATTGTCATGGAGATGAGAGACATTTGTGATCCAACTGTGTTGACTATTCCCATCAATGTGCACCTTTGATCAGTCAACCAGTTTGTTTGTTCATGGCAAAACTTATCCCCATAAATCATATCCATTGATGCAATCGACAAGAGGTAAATGCCAATCATGAGATCGCCAATATTGATCAGTAGCATCAGCACTCTGTTTGTCAGTGCGTCAATATTTTTGGATTTCATGATTTTGCAGACATTCCTCACTAAGGCAAATACATTGAAAAGTATGGCAATTGAACCAAAAACCCAGGCTATTGTCTTTATGATGACATCATCAATAAGTTTTCTAGAGCACTCGTCATTACATTCATCTGATAGATCTAAACAATGGAATGATCCATCACACTTCTGTGTTTTCGGGATGTATAGACTATCGCCTTCACAACTGAAACTGTTGGTACATTCAGATTCGTCTGACCCATCTCGACAATTTTCTACCAGATCACAGACTTTCGAGTACGGCACGCACTTCAAATTGTCTTTGCAGACAAAAATCCTATTGGTGAACAATCCACGGGACTTGACAAGCATTGCTAAATAAGGCTTTTCATTTTTCTTCTTTGCATATGTCTTAACTCTTTGGCGAAATTGTGCTGGGCAGGAATTTTCTGTCGGTATTTCACTTAGCGGACAGTATGAATTATGACACGCATGGTTACAGCTCCTTAAAACATAATTCTCTCCAAAGACGTGGTCACAAAAGATTTGGACAATTGGCAAGACAAATGATTCCTGATCCAGTCCGAAGATTTTATGATCAGGAAACTTGAACGATCGTCCTACACAACTATCGTGTGTCAGATCTTCGATGCTTGACAATCCTTTGACACAAAAGGACATATGATAAACGGCATCTATGTGATTTGTTCTCAAATGCTGCATTGTATGACCGATATCAGTATAAATGTTTGGAAAGTTCCTTGAAACCGAACAGAGATTGTTCTCGAAACCACAACTCTCCACTCCATCACACAGAAGATCCATTTCCACATAGCCTGACTCCCCACCCCTGCAAAGAAACACATCCTTACATTTTGTATTTCTAGAAGTGTACCTCAGTGTTGGTCCATATCCACAGGTTGGCCATAACAAACTGTCCTCATCTTTACCATCCGAACAGTCAGCAACGCCATCATTTAACCATGAAAATGGTATTGGTAACCTTTTCTTGGGCCTGCCACGTCTTTCACATTTTCGATCAGTTTGTTTGAAACACGCCTCATGTTCTTCATCTGCGTTATCTCTGCAATCTGCAATTCCATCACAAATTTTGTGCTTGTGAAGGAAACAACTCGCTGACACCAGCTCACATCTGTTTTCAAGATTATCGTCACATATGATTTGACGGCAATCTTGACAAATTATAGGTTTTGGTCTGCAAAGCATAATCTTGGAGACGGTCGTCGGATAGCCGTTTACCAGACAATGTAGTCCAACTCTCTGGCTGTCAGTGCAGTTAGTTTGGTCCATGCCATTGTCACACATCACATCACGTGGAAAACATCTCATTTTGTCGAGTAACTCGAGCGGTTTTCCACTTCTTAAACAAAATGGAATTATGCTGGTACGGAATTTGCACTTTTTCTCATCTTTCCTGTTTAGACAGTGGTTGAGGCCGTCACACATTTGAATAGGTTGAACGAAAGTTGGGTACCCATATGATGTATCGGTGATAGTTTCATTCCCCTTGCAGTGGAATCCATACGATACCCCATTGCATTTTGCCTCATCTTCGCAATCGATCAAGTTGCATTCATCATTACACAACAGGTTTCTGTCCACTACGACGCCACTGGGCAACATCTTAGGTCTGTCAGTCTCAGTACAGTGCTGTTCGTCTATTAGCGTGTTAAAACAGCTCGTCTGTCCATTACAAATTATATTATGGGAACTAGCATGGTATGTACCAGATTCGCCTACTAAATCGAACACGTGGTTCTCTACTATCGAGTTCCCATGATCTACTTGGCACAAAAAACTTCGGCATAGTGCCAAATTCTGGTTTTTATCGACATTATTACCGAGATTGACTAGGCCACAGAGCTGGTAGAAGTAGTGGTCTGCGGGGCATCTTTTCTTTAGCTTGATATCGCTACTGTAGTACACATCTGCGTTGAAACACTTGAAGTACTGTTCGCGGTTTTCTTCGTGTGTGCAGACAAATTTCATGAATCCGTTATACTCTGTTAGCTTGCACCTGAACTTTAACTCTGAAACAGAAAATGACTTTTGTTTATCAATTTCAAAGTGGGGTAAATTGTATCTATTTCAAATTGGAATAGAGATTGGGACAAGATCGGGAAACGAGTTACCGTCAATGTGGTCCTTCTTCGCTGTTATTGATACCAAGGTCCAACAAAGTATCACGAATACAGCTCCCATCATAAAAAGCTCATCATGACCATCTTATCAAACCAATGCTCCCAGCTTTTATAAGGCAATTTCATTGTGTGTTGGCCTTTGACGTATTTCTATTCAAAGTTCTATTCAAACGTTATCGAGTAGTAACAGCTTATTGTCGAAAAGCAACTAACAAAAGAGGTGTTTTTAACTACGTACATCACAGATTTCTGTTGTTTGTTGCAAGTCTTCATTAAAAAATGAAAATGCTTTTATTTGTCTTCTTTTCGAGGAAAGTCAAAGAAGGCTGACAGTGACATCAAACAATCACTATCTGGCTTCAGGAATGAATAAGATTAAGACATTTGACAGCGCTAAAACCAGCACAATTCGAAGTACAAATCTCACCAAGAAAAAGAAGACAGTGTCCGTGGAGGCCAGGCACTGTTCACCAACTTCGGGAGTTTGGGAAAATAATGCTGTTAGCCTCAAGAATAAGTAAACATGTGAAACACCATGAAATTGGAAAGTCTGTTATCCAGAATGTTTAGCATAGAAAAGCAGTTGCTATTCCCTTGATTCTTATTTATTCTTGTGCAGGTCCCTCACGCCGTGTATCCTGATAATCTTGCAAACCACCTCTAATAGCACCCATTAGTCCGGTTTGCTGGAGTCTTTCTGTATTCAAAACTTGGTTACAATTTAATTGATTCATTTCAATATGGCTTTTATCTTTTGAGGGTGAAAGAATCTTCTTTGTTGCTTTGCTCAAAATATCATCGTAAAGAAATGGGCTCATCATATTGAATTGAAAACAGTTATTACGTTTTCTCATCACGAATCTTATCTGTAGGGAATGAGGGCATCCCTAATTCTAGTGATATTGGTTTCCCTCATTGCCTTATCTACATCTATTTATGAGGACCAAGTCGGTCTATATGATTGGTAAGTATTTTGATCGTTTCTAACTTCAAGTGCTACATTGTGAGTGTAGTGGCTCAGTTTTCTAGGATACAATGATACCTATCTCATTTCAGTAAGTCATTTCCCAATATCACAGGCATCACACGTACGTGGGCAAGCCCCTAACTCAAGTGGTGGACAAGCGAGCTATATTAGTAACGACAGAGCAACGCATACTTGCTGCACTATGCCCTAAAACAGGGTCTATCCAGTGGAAGTACAAGTTCACTCCGCAAGATGATATCATCGGGCAGCCTGCGCTCAATGGTGACAGTGTGGTGACACTCCATGAAACAGGACATTTCCGACATTGGGACATCGAGACAGGTATCGAGGGACGCTGGTTTGCTTGGTAGTATTATGGAATGAACATTGATGTATGGGCGTGAATTAATACTGTGCCTAATCATTTAAGTAAGTAAGTAGTCATGATTCAATGGCAGATTGTTGTTAATAATATCTACTAATAATGGTTGCTGATTGTTGTTATTGCAATTGCTCCCCGCCTAGGTCTGCTGTTACAAGACACGAAAGTGAATGAGGGGTCGGAGCTGCTCACTTTCGTTCCTGTGGCAGGTGACAACATTGTCAAGTTTACTCGGAATAGAGTCTACAGTGGTGACACCTCCGTACCTGTCAACATACCGTGAGTTGGCTGTCACAATATAGTGGTGTCAATGCAAGATATGGTTTTAGTGGTGTCAATGCAAGATATGTTATTAGTGCAGTTGTGTCACCTTGTAATCAGTAGCCTATCATTTTAATAGTCTTATGCTGCCTACATGACGTGGTACCAAGAGTTTGATGATCAGCTATAATTCATTTCAGGTCCGATATGGAGGTTGTCGGGCAATTGAAGTTTGGATCTATAATTGAACTATTATTGATCGGGAATTCGAAGTCTGGTTTAATGGTCACTTACGATGCTAAGGAGGGGTCGGTATCAACGTCAGAACTCGACTTCAGATGGGCAGACAACAATGCAAAGTGAGTACTGCATAAAATAAAGGGGCCATCTTTGTCGAGGCAAATGAGGGTCAGCTCAAGTGTGCTTGGTACTACTGCTCGATTAATATGATGGAATTCTTCCTCGGCGAAGTTCGCAAACCGTGATAAGCAATCCTAAACAGGCGGTCACTACCAAAGTCTGTGACACTGTCACAGTGGAAATTTGTGTCTGTGGAACGCGCGACGATAAATTTCGATGAGTCAGAAGTATGCTTGCGCGCGCGACGCAATTTTCAATTGCCCAAATTTTCAGGTTTGAGGTATCTGACAGTCTTGTCGCTGCACTGGTAGGGGACACGATATATTCAAAGACTGTTGGCGATGCTACATTCTACTCTGTTCCCTTATCTGATATGGGTAAGTGAATAACCGTAAGTCTGTACAGTGTACAGTGAATTGCAGCTGTGTTTCTCACTTTTCAACAAACAAGAGAACTCAATTATATTTCGAATTCATGGTTGTTCTCCGTAGGTATCAACTGGTCAGCCACTGAAATTAAATCTGCTGGCAAATCAGCGTTTGTTGTGACCGGAAAGGAAAAATCAGTTGTTCTCGTAGTAAAGGACGGTGTCTTGAAACCGGTGAAAGCTATGAACAAGGTACAACTATCACAATGTTTGTAAAAAATCGCAAAACAAATTATTAAAAACGAAAATCACAAAATCACGTCAATATATTTCTTATCATTCTCTAATATGCAGCAACATCATCTGACCATGTAACATATCGGAGTATCTGCTTTCACTTTTTTGTGCGAAGAACGTTATTCAATCTACTGTTGACCCATTCCATCACGCTTCACCGTAATTCACGTCAACAAAGTTTTCTTTCTTATCTCCATCACTCAAGCAATCACCAATTTTGTCACGACCACCTCCTCAAATATTGTCATAGAGATTATCCTCGACCCCACCCGTATTCTCCTCCACAGCACCCCCACAAAACACAGAATACCCCACATTATCGTCCCTCACCTCCTGATACTCGCCAGCATTACTGTCCCCGCGATCACTCTGGACATACATATCGTCCATATTAATGTCCGGAGCCACATAATCCTCGTCCAGTTCGTTTGGACGAGGGAAGTTTAACTCTTGGTATATCCTATCTTCATTCTCTTCCCGGATCGGAGAAAAGACAGGGTCTGACGTGTCGGAATCCCGGATTACGCTGTATGGAACGCGCGGCGCTAAGGTGGTCGGTGGTTTTGATTGTCTGTACGAGTATCTGAACCTGAGGGGTATGCCGGTATGGGAGATGTGATGGGTATTGCTCATTGCGGGTAGTATAATCAATAATCATATGTAGAATAGATTAATAGGAGTAAGTTGCTGAAACTCACTTGATTAGTATGAGTATAGCTAGCACACAGAAAACAAAGAGTACAACTCCAAGTATTATGGCAGTCACGTCTTTTGGGGCTCCAGTTTGTTTCATCGGTGTGATTTCTTCTGTACAAATGTTCCCTGAGGAATGTGTTATCACTTGTCAATTTGCTAACACGGTATTGAAAAATGTGACTTTATCCATCCAACCTAGGAACTATTCGGTCAAAAAAGGATGACTGATTCTCAATCCTTACCTTGTCTGGTATATCCTGCAGGACACTGACAGTCCTCCTCTGTCATTCCGTCACTGCACGGTTGACACGTGTAGTTACTTCTCCACACGTGCCAATCCGGACACGCTGAGCAGTGACTTGATCCTGGGCACGTGTTTTAGACGTGGTTACGTGTGTTAGGAGATTGTGTTAGGGCAGTCAAGACTATCATCTACTTTTAGATTCTGTGTGGTTAAGGCTGTAGAGTGACTTGGTCAGTGAATTACCCGTCAGAGACACCGTGTTGTCTGGACACGGTGTACAAGTAAAGGAGTTTCTGCTACTGTAGTGGTTAGGTGGACAGAATTCACAGTTATTGGTATTCCAGAACATCCCGGGGGCACATCCACAGGCCGCATTGCCAGGCATTGGTTCAGAGCCTACTGGACAGCTAGGGGTAGATTGAATGATTGAGGGACGATGAATCATGAAATGATCAAATATTGCCTCCACATGACCGGTCAAGACTCAAGAGCCTATCGTGCGACTCTCACGCCATGCTCCGTGACATAAGAACATGCAATGGTCTCACCTGTTACAGGAATCGCTGCCCGGTTGACTTATGCTCCCCGGCGAGCACATCACGCACTCAGCACCGCTCCATTTGAACCCTGCTGGACATGAACACGACGTGGAGCCAGTGGTGGACGCGGTCGAAAAGCTGGGACAGGGTAGGCAGGGTGAATCAGTCGCGTGAGCTTTGTAACTGTTCTCCGGACACGCTTCACAACTGGGAACGATCTTGTTATTCCACGCAATATACCACTGTATAGCAGTGTTTATACTGTATACTGTATAGTGTATAGTGTATAGAAGTGTATATAGAAGTGTGTATAGTATAATGGTGTATAGAAGTGTGTATAGTATGGTTCGATTAACTTGTACAAAATTGGACGGGGAACACATTGAACGAGGCGTTGGACGTGAAACTTGTTTATATATTTAGCAGAAACTTGTACGATTATTGTTGCAAAAACTAACGTCGAGTTTTTCCACTGTTTACCAGGTCCACAAGTACACCTCATCGGATCAAAATCTGACTGGTGTGCCCCTTCTGGGCACTCGGCACACCCTCCATAATCAGATTTGATAAACGTGTTGTCTTCACACGCACACTCTAGAAACACCTATAGGAGACGGTAAAGTGATGTTGCTCAGTGATGTTGCTCAATGGGTTATTATTGCTATGACGTTGCTAGAGCCGATTTTCAGAGCGTTGCTTCAACTCCTACCTGCTCAGTCCAAGGTGCACAATCGTTGAACATTACGTAGCTGCACGCGTTGAATGATCTATCTGAATGGAAACAAATTGCTGTCAGCATAGAGAGAAATGTTACTCTTGAGGAACTTCGCTTCGAAGCACGTACCGTAACCGATATGTGTACACATGGAATGATAAGTGGACGGATAGATANTCTGAATCTCCCTAAATTCAATATGTATTATAGATATGAGTGCATGGCTTATTCATAACCCTTAATTACATGGTTATATATTAGGGGTTATTTTGATTATAAATTAGGGGTTATTATAGCATTATTAGGGGTTATCATAGCATTATTAGGGGCTATTATTATTTAGGATACAATAATATTCAGTGATTGAATCACTGTTACTTCACGTCTACTTACCAAGAAATGGATGGTGTATTCCACCACCTTAAAGCTGTGTTAAACCCCATCTCTCGACATATCACCGATGCAGCTATGCTATCAAACTGATCGTCACACACTACCCCAACCTGCCCGAGTTAGATAGTGCACACACACAGACACACACAGACCCACATACAGAGACACGCACACACAGAGGCATAGAGACACACACACAGACACATGCACAGCCTTGTCAACGGCATTTTATGTATGGGATGAATTGTACAAAATATGTATCGACCATCGTATGGTATATTCAATTTTAACACTGCATAAACCTATATTCTCCAACACAGAGCTCCTCTAATATCATGTTATGTTTAGGGAAATCGAAGACAAAAACCTAGATTTTCCGTATATCTGATCCTTACTCCTTCACAAATGGCACTCCCGACATTGTTGAACAAATGCTATGGTGGATGAATTGGTACGCTAATTATATGGCTCACTTTGTCAGTTTTCCCAACGTGATCCGCTATGAGAAGACCGCTCATGGTGGCACTCCCGTCTTCAGCCAGCAAGCGGAACGAGCCACCTGTCACCACATGTGTTAACAACAGTGACAGCAGCGACACTGTCACCAATTTCATAGTCATACCTTGGTAAAGAGGACGTGTTATGTCAGCACAACGTTCACAACAAAATATCTGAATCATAAGAACGTAACATTTGTGAAATGAATGAATTATCAATTCCAGGGGGGTTTCCCCCAAGTCACGTGTCGGTAAAACTGACGCATTTCATTTCTCAACTAAAATTCATGAACGAAAAGGAATTTTGAATCATGGGTTTTTGTCACGGGTTTATGAAAGCATGGCGTTCATTTTATTACCTTAATTCGAGATTCAATAAGTACTCAAATGAAGTTTTAACATTCTGAACTTTGGTGCTCAATAACATCCGTCATCCACACACTTTGACGAGAATAAATTATGGGTTGTTGAATGTATGCTGTAAAAATGAAAACTGATCACGAGTTATTGGAGCCCTAGGATCCACGACATGATGCACAGAGAAATTGAATTAGATCAGAATAAGTCAGTGTTCATATATTTGATATGTGCACTTCAACAATTAACATCAATACAATACACATCTGGTACAAGAACACTGGACTGTTGTCTGAGCGTTCCTCAGTTCAAATTGACTCTCGACAGAATGTGAGAATCGAAGTTAAGAGTTCACACTGATTTGAACTCTGCAAGAAATTTAAAACACGCTGCAGATTACAACTAGGAACAAAATATTTGGAAACTCTTTCTCGTTCTAGAATTTTCGTTTGACAACAATTTTTTATACTCCAATACAAGCATTGTTTTTCTATTCAGCATAGAACGAATGGAAAAAGCGCACAGGGATTATTTTCACGGAGGGCAGGAAATTGGGAGAGAATCCATCAAATAACAGAGCTGCTGTAGTAGCGTGAAATCACGGTATGATTTCATATTTGTAACACGTCCTATGAAAATTCTACCTTCACGCAGTTATACCTACACAGGTACATTCTCCCTTGCCAAAGAAGCAAACGCCATCAACCCATACAAACATCATGCCATCCGACGCTATAATTACCTTATTAACTGACTGAAACAGCAAAACGGAGGAAATCATTTGGGTATACGCACAAAAACGCACACAAAACGCATAATGGTACTGCAGGAATCTGACATATACCTATGCTATTTCTGCTACGTGTAACAGGTCGTATTATTTATGTGGTCAAGAGTGTACATTGAAGTATGCGACAATTGCGTTCTCTGGATATAGTTAGAGCCGAATATTTGCGTACTTTGTGCACTGTTTGTCTGCTTGATTTGTACATCAAGTTGTAGTCAGAAATTCGATTTAAAACGTGTGAATCTATGTATCGTGTGAAACACGTTTATCGGTGGACAACACTAAGTGGTAAGCGGTTACCATGGTAACAGTGGTCGTCAGAGGAGATCAGTCCAGGTTCAGAGGCTACAATCTCTCTTTAATTGGTCGCTTAAACCGAGGATTTGGAATATAAACGATCTCAGGGGAAATATAATGGAGAAAAGTCGAAACTTATCGAAACAAGTCCAAAGTTAACGAGAAACAAAGAACAGGGGGCTTGTAAGAACTGATATAACTGAGTGTGTTGGGGTCAAGTTTCACCAATATACAAGTTTGATTATATGGCGCATGACGTAGCTGCGATAATCTGATAAACATGATCTCATTGTGCTACGTGACGTCACACTAGGAACTTCCTGGTGATAAGTGTTATCAGATGATTGCCAAATCTGGGAACACTGTAACGATTACAGAGGTTGTCTTGATGTGACCACGCGTGTGGACGTGTGGTTGTCTTGGACACCACTTTGTTACCATACAACTCCACGCGGTCACCTCGGCAATTCCTATGCGTCACGTACGGGATACAGTCCGCACTCCGCACAAACAACAATACCTAACCTAGTTATTGTGCAACGATTTGCACACACCGGGTTTCCACGAATCAGTACACATAATATCCATGATATGCATTCACATACTATCATACGAGTTGTAATCCTGCCGTTATCGGCGTCAATAGGTACCACCACGAATATTGTCTTCATAATGCAGCTGTAGAAGCGTCAAGCGTGATGTTTGTCCTTGGTCGAATTATTGGCACTTATTAATGCGACACGAGAGCAGTGATCGTCTGAAAGAATGATCAGATGAAAGATGTGATTACTTGATATATCGGCAATCGGCATATGCCAGAATGATCGTCTGAAAGTGATCGTCTGAAAGAATGATCAGATGAAAGATGTGATTACTTGATATATCGGCATTCGGCATATGCCAGAATGTTCTGATCGTAGAATGGTTATGTTTTCGGATGCAGTCGTGGAAAAAAATCTATTATAAGCGAAGCAAGATAAATGGCAGTGGAATTCAGCTGTTCGCTGCTTTATATCCTAATCCTATGATCACAAAAACACACACAGAAACAATCTCATATCTCAGAATGTTGTTGGAGTGGTAACAGGATCGGATCACATCATCCTCACGTCTCTCTCTGACAACACTGTCACCCTCGTGCAACTTTCCAACGGATACGAACACCACAGTTATGAATTGGGGGATATGGCAGAGGGGCGGGGTAGTGTGGTCTCCGTAAATATCCTGCCTTCGTCTCATCCGTGCAGTTTGGGTGAGTGCCAATTTGATTTGTTGATTTGAAGTTAATTGTTTGATAATTACAATTTGTTGCTCGGTTGCTATAGCAACAATACCAGATATTACCATAGCAACAATCATCTCACGTAGTGACATCAGTGAAAGTACCTGGGCTGCTGATGACATGGGAAGATGGCAGTATTACAGTGGCGGGAAGTACCGATAAGTGTGGCTGGATCAGGGAAGAGAGCCTCGCTTCTGGTGAGAGTTGAGCGATTTGCGATCATCCAGAATCAGCTATTTTGCGTTTCTGTCCGAGTTATTTTTCATCTAGATTCTCAACATCGGCAATGTTCATGATTTGTATCCCACTGACTGATCGAATTCCCGCTGACTCTATGACGTCACTCAGTGGTGTCTGCTACTATGCTGGACCTCCCTGCCAGTTCTGTTACTCCACTCAGTCTCAAGACTCAGTCAAACCCTCTCGCAATGTGGACAGATAGGATACTCAACCAACTCATGGACTTGCAGGTGGGTGATTTGTTAAGTTCACACTGAGATTTTTCATCATGAATTAGTTTTTGGAATTTCATAATTTTGGAACTTTGCCAAATCGCTACGCTATTTATATCCTAGAAACTGATCAACATCTACTTCGGATCGGCGGTTAGTGAGATTTCTCCCGAAATGGAGCGTGACTCATTCAATCTGAACAAGCTGATCTTTGTTATGACGTCATCGGGGAAAGCGCACGTGCTACACTCCAACAACGGTCGCATTATTTGGAGCAGGTGAGTACTGCAGTGGTGTCGCTACTTGCTCTCCCAGAAGTAAAAGTATGGTGAAAACTCGAGAAGCTCTGATTGTAGCCCTGCTTCTATAGTTGAAGATTATTTGCAATATCTCACAATAACATCCTCTACTTTTACTTGATAATCTTATTTTTTCTTATTCATATGTTTCATCCTCCGATCTTCTGCCCATCACCTCTCATCTCCCCCTTTCATCATCACTCATCATCACTCATCATCACTCATCATTCCTCATCATCACCCATCATTCCTCATCATCACTCATCATCGTTCATCATCTTACTATCCCCAGGTATCTAAAGTTCATGTCACCGCTCGCCGATGGGAAGTACCAAGTTCATCTCCTCCGGTCCTCCTCCCACTACCCACTCCCAGCTCTGGTTGCTGTTATGGGAGCATCGCACGTGAGTCCACACCACCCTCAATGTGGAAATGAGGACGAGGGTTGATTCTCATTTATTTGATGATGAGAATACGGTAAACTGGTAAAGAATTTATCGCTGTATAATTGAAAGATTGAAGATTTCAACTTTTGCTATTTCAGAATGGTGAAAACTCGGAGCTGGCAGTTTTGAACCCGATGGATGGGAGCATTCACTACCGTTCTCGGTTACCAAACAAGTTGGCTCAGGTCCAACTAACGTCAGTTGAGAATAACGAGTTTGTGAAAGTGCTGCTCATCCTAACTCAGGACAACAAGGTACAGGGATGATAACAGTTTCCGTATATTATCATCCGTGTTTGTGATAGCGGATTTTACCGATAACAACTTCTTATCGCTAAGAGTAAGGGGGACTCTTATGAAGGGGACTCATAATCATGAGGGGACTTAATGACTTATTAAGAAGTCCAGTATTGGAACTAGGACTTACTCAACGCTAGTCGATCGGTGATAGGTTCTGTCTAGAACATCGCTAATTCTGCACGGCAGTTGCTGATATCGGCAGTGATCAAACCCCGCCCCCC
>CAMPET010000148.1:0-13116 GCA_946803715.1 Beroe ovata
AAAGTTTCGGCTGATTCTGAGGAAATTAGATTATATTATTAACAGATCATCTGAACGTTTCACATCAATATGACATCACGTCCTCACGAGTGTTGAGCTATAAATAGTGGGATATGTCAAGTAGTTACTACTCAGTGTGAAGTTAAATTCAGAGAATCTATTAATAACTGAATTAAACTTTACAACACTACTTTATACAATCAAATTTGAGGTGGTGCAATAGAAGAGCAGTTCCCACACCTCATAGCCATGTTACATGAATGTGAAAGTGATAATGACACCGACATCAGCCACAACCTCATGTCGCCTCACAGCATCTTCCCACGTCCTGCAACTCCTCCCATCTCAAGCAAACGCACTCACTCGTCCACTCCCAAACTCACCAAAGTTTGTACTCCACTGAAAGGTAACCCTACTTGTACCCCACTAACTCTTATCAATGATTTTGGTATATGTTCTTCTTGCAATGATCAAAATGCTCTGGACAAATCTGTGAAATGCCNTCTTGTCGAAAACCCGACGTTATGTCGATGATCTTATCACCACCAACTATCTTAACTTTGAAGCTCTCATAAAACAGATCTATCATCCTTCTCTTGAAATGGAGAGGTCAGGTACTGACAACAAGAACGTGAATTACCTGGACCTCAACATCTCTATCCAACCTGGCAAGGTCTTAGTGTCTGTATATAATAAAACTGACGATTTTAATTTCAATGTAGTTTCTTTGACCTTCCCTCAGAGTAATATTCCCCTGGAAGTAGGCCATAATGTTTTCTTTAGTCAAATCCTAAGATATGGCACCATTTGTACAGAATTTGAATCATTCATATCTAACCTCAACAAAGTCTTCCACAAGTTGAGAGAAAGAGGTTATGAACATTCTGATCTAGTTAACATTATCAAACGTTGCCTTAGGAAAAATAATACTACCTTTCAAAAGTATCACATCATAGATTTTAAACTTATCAACACTACTTATTACAATCAAATTTGAGGTGGTGCATACAAGAGCAGTTCCCACACCTCATAGCTATGTTACATGAATGTGAAAGTGATAATGAGACGGACATCAGCCACAACTTCACCTCATCTCACAGCAACACCCCACGTCCTGCTACCCCTCCTGTTTCAAGCAAGCGCACTCATTCTTCCACTCCGAAAATCACCAAAGTTTGTACTGCACTGAAAGGTAATCCATCATGTACTGCACTGACTTTGATCAATGATTTTGGAATTTGCTCTTCTTGTGACGATCAAAATGCCCTGGACAAATGTGTTAAATGTCTATTTTGTCACAAAAATTTTCATGCTATCTGTAAACAAGATAATGGTGGTGCAGATAACGTCCTGTGTAACATAACCTTCTTAGAGCAGTACACCAAGCGGGTTGACAAGCAAGATGCCTTTTCCGGTACTTTTTGCTTTGTTTGTGATCCCTGTCTCACAAACCATGAACAGAAGCATGCAGCTTCACTTCAAGAACATGTTTATACCCTTGAACGCAAGATGGAATCCATGGAGTCAAATATTAGCCAAATAAAGGAGCTCATTGTGAACCAGAATCGTTCAGACCCATCACCTGTTTCATCCACCAAGTCTGTTGATCTAAGCTCTGAAGCCAATCCATGGAAATGTCAAGAAGGACTGAAGAGGGTCAAATCCAAAACTCCCATCATTGTCAAAATGAGTTCTTCAGGTAGTTCTGTTGCAGATGGTGACTTGGAAAAAATCATCACTGAGAATCGGATACAGGTTGATAAGAGTTACAAAAACAAATCTGGAGAAAATGTACTTGTTGTTGAACGTGCTGAGGACAGAGCCAAACTTACTCACAAGCTGAAAGAATTGCACCCTGGTCACAAGGTCTTCCAACCTCCAGAGCGATTACCAACAATATCAGTGGCAAACATCATTGAAAATATTTCACCCGAGGTTCTCAAAGCAAGAATACTTTCAATACATGAGGAAATCTCATCCATGGTCTCAAATGGCGCAGCATTNCACACACACACACACACACACACACACCGGTTTTAATCTAAACCGTAAACGCCTTACTACTACAATATAGTGATAAAATTTGTTACATAACTAAAGCCATGTATGGCATCCTGGCCACAAAGTGTTCGAGCCTCCTGAAAGATTGCCTACCATATCAGTGGCTAACATCATTGATAACTTATCTCCTGAGGAGCTCAAAACAAGACTTTTATCAATGCACGAAGAAATTTCCTCAATGGTCACAGATGGTGCTACGTTTGAAGTTCTGTATGTGAGGGAACAGAGGAATGGGAAGAGACATCAAGCATGCATCAGAGTGAGTAATGAAATCCGTAAGTTCATTGAACACATAGGCAATAGAGTTTACATTGGAATGTACAGTTGCAGTGTGTACGATCATTTCTATGTGAAGAGATGTAACAACTGCCAGAAATTTCACCACTACCAGGATAAATGCAAAGCAGCAAAACCCGTATGTGCTAAATGTGCCGGTGAACATAAGTCCAATGAATGTAAGTCTTGCAATGAGCCCAATTTTGTTCCAACATGTATCAACTGTAAGAGTGACAAGACATCATTCACCCATACTCATGAAGCAACTTCGCTCCAGTGTCCATCATACCAGGCTGAACAGGATAAGCTGAAAAAGTCTATCAAATTTTATAATTCAAAAAACGTATAATTCCCAGCCACACTACGGGCACTTGTAATCTTGTTGGTTTGAATTGTCTGTCATGGAATGTTCGATCAATGAATAATAAGGTTGATTCAGTTATGGAACACATTGTAAGCAAGAACCCAATGTTAGTTTTCATCCAAGAGACGTGGCTCACAGAAGCTCACAATCATATCACTGCAACAGTCAAGGCTCACGGTTATGACATTCATCATCACTATCGTTCTGACTCTCGAGGTGGTGGAGTTGCAATTTTGTTTAGGGTAGGTCTCATTAAAATAGTGAAACTTTTTATAAGCAATCAACCCTCCTTTGAATCAGTATCATTGAAAGTGAAATTACCCAATAAGAAGCACCTACTCTGTTCATGTGTTTACAGAACTGGACAACTTGCATCATCATTTTTCCATGACTTCGAAATGTTTCTAAGTGACCTCATCTCCAGGTCCGACCAGCTACTCATATGTGGCGACTTTAACATTCATATGGATGAAACCAGTAGAAGTCAAGGTCACCTGCACAAGCTCATATCAGACTTTGGACTCACCCAGCATGTCAGCGGACCCACCCATACATCTGGTCACACACTCGATCTTGTAATTGCTTCTCATGATATTGTAACTACTGGGCAAACTTATGCTACACATCTGTCAGATGACTTTCCAACATGTGATCACTTTTCTATATCAGTAAACCTCAATACTGCCGCACAAAAGTCAGATGATAGAAAGAAAATCTCATTCAGGAACATCAAGAATATTGAGGCAAATGAGTTCAGACTGGATATTCAGGATGCCTTGTTGCAAGTCAATAAATCTGATGAATCTTTTGAAGCTATTGTTGATAACTACAATACCTTGGTGTCTGGCACACTTGATAAACACGCCCCCCTTTTAATGAAATGGATCAGAGACGTGCCAGATTCCAAATGGTTTGACTCTTGCTACAAAGCCGCAAGATCAAGGAGAAGAAAAGCTGAGAAAACGTGGAAGAAGACTCTTTTGGAAGAAGACAGAATCTACTTTGAAAACTTGCGAAGATTCTGTAATGAGTTGGCTGATAAGAAGAAAAAGGAATATTTCACGAACCACTTCAAGAAATATAACTACTCTCAAAAGGGGCTGTTCAAATTCGTAGAAACATTTCTAGATACGGATCAATGCCTCACACTACCTACAAGTGAAGACTTGCAAGACACTGTTAATAAGTTCAATTCATACTTCACGTCTAAAATTGAAAACATCAGGCAATCATTCAGCTCCGTTTCAGAGACACAGGACTCCACCGCGAAGTTTTTCGGCTGCTCACTCTCAGACTTTGAGCCAACCACCATTTCCGAATTGAAAGAAATCCTTAGTGAGTCTCAACTGAAATCTTGTGACTTGGACCCCATTCCTGCAACATTGATGTCAGACAATCTAGATCTCTTCATCCCAACCTTATGCAAGATTGTCAATGCATCTCTTTCAATGGGCTCCATGCAAAACTTGAAGTCAGCCAATTTGATTCCTCTGATAAAAGGTCAATCTTTGGATCCAAATGCACTCAAAAACTATCGCCCTGTATCCAATCTGGCATTCGTTGGAAAAATTGTTGAAAAAGTTGTTCAAAGGAGACTCAATCAACATCTTAAACGGAACAACCTTAATGTAGACAATCAATCAGCATATAAGAAACACTTCAGCACTGAGACCTTGATGATCAGGATTGTTAATGATCTTCTGATAGCATCTGATGAGAACAAAGCGACTGTGGTCATGCTCTTGGATTTGTCAGCTGCATTCGATACGGTTGACCACCAGAAATTATTGTCAATTCTTGAAAAGGAGATTGGAATAACTGGTAAAGCACTGGAGTGGTTCAAGAGTTACTTATCAGGACGTTGCCAGAAAGTCAAAATTGGTGAGAATGAATCTGTTGAAATCGTCATCAAGTTCGGTGTTCCACAGGGTTCTGTCCTGGGACCCATACTATTCAATATTTATATCAGGTCAATTTACCGAACCATCACTCCTGGATTCTTTAACATTCATGGGTTTGCGGACGATCACCAACTCTTCAAATCATTCAGACCAGAGAGAGAATATCAGGTAGCTACTACTGACATACCTCTTTGTTTCCAAAAAATCAAAGAATGGATGAGTAGCCACTATCTACAGCTCAATCCTGGAAAGACGGAAATCATTGTATTTGGCAATACCAAAACTCTCTCGAAACTAAAGATTCATGGATCTTTCATCAATGCAGAAACTTGTGTTAGATATGTTTCCACAGCAAAGAACTTGGGATGTTACTTAGACTCATCATTGACGCTTACCCCTCAAGTAGACAAGCTGAAACTCAAATGCTTGCACAGTCTCCGACAAATCTCAAAGATGAAGTCATTCTTATCACAAAAACAGATTCAGCAACTTGTACAAGCAATCGTTATATCTTCCCTCGATTACTGCAATTCCTTGTATTATGGCACCCACTCTGAAAATCTGAGGAAGCTCCAGAATATTCAAAATAGGGCATGCAGTGTCATATTAGGCTTGAGAAGAAGAGATCCCAAGACCGAGCATCTTAAGTCTCTCCATTGGCTCAAAATCCCTGAAAGGATTGAATTCAAACTGCTGCTCACAGTGTTCAAGATCTTGAATGGTATTGCTCCGAATTATCTCATTGAACTCATCAGCTACAACAACATCAGTGGTAGTAGAATGCCGTCACTAAAATCTTTCATTCCCAAGTCGAAAATGGGGTCAAGATCATTTGTATTTAGTGCTGCTCGGCTCTGGAATGAATTACCACTGCACGTGACGTCGTGCTCAACACTAGAAACATTCAAAAGTTCGCTGAAGACATTTCTTTTTATGAGGTCATACTAGTGTATCACCAATCATGTCACAATTGTCACAAACAGTGAACTCGAACGTTTTTACAATTAAATCAAACAGGCAATTTAAAATTTTCCCTCAATTGTCAGCTTTAAGTGACAAATTTTCCGCACATAACTATGTCACACAGTTGTACATAGGAGCAAGATATTTGATATTTTAGCTACCTCGTTACTGTGTTAAAACTACAATATTTTNCTTTGAACGGATAAGGGCCCTTAACATGAACACCGATTTTAGGATTGACGTGAATTTTTGGTTTTCCGAGTTCCTTATGGTCTGTGAGCTATGGTGAAAGTTTGGGAGCTATCCTCAAATGCACACTCACACTTGCATGTTTTGAACGGATAAAAACCGAAGTTCCAATCAAGGGACGATAAGGATGTTGTTTTTCATTTATTTGAAGCTATGCATGGTAACTGATTGTTACCAATACAAGAGTGATATTTCACCATGGCCACAAACATGTTCTCACCTTGCACTTGTCAACATCTACTTTGAGGAATGTACAGTCACTGTATTTCACGCTGAGTTGAGAGAACACTGGAGCAATTCTGACACACGGTCCGCACCAGGTTGCAAAGAAATCTACGACAACCACCTAGGAATACCATGCGTGTTACCATGGAAACATATACTGATACCATGCGTGTTACCATGGTGCATGGAATAGTGGTAGTTTTGTCATACACTCACCTTGCCATTGGAAGCTGCTGTCTGCATCTCAGTTGCAAACTGTTCGTCCGATTCCACGTGTATCACAGACATGATTACTAGAAACATAGTGAGTACAATCAGTGTGTGTGTGTGTGTGTGTGTTTGTCTGGTTTACAGTAGAATTGTTTAGTTAGTAGAATTGTTTACAGTAGAACTGTTTAGAATGGTGCAATTCAAGGTAGGAAGAGGTTACGGAACCAAATAAGTGAAATAGATTCAGTATAAAATGATAAATACCAAGACAAATATTAATCAAAGAGTCACACAGCCTATAAAAAGCGTGAAATAAAATTTAAATTTTATTTAAACACTTATTAAATGGAACGTCAGTCGTCACTCATCCATAATCTTAAGTAGATTTCTGAGTAGAAACAAAATATCCAACCCACAGTCCATAGTCAGAACGCAAAGGCTCACATCATCTCAGTAAACTTCCAGAACTCTAGATAAGAACTCTATCCGCCATTACATGGTCTAGATTCTTTCTTTAGATGATTCTTATCAAGACTATCTCTGTCTGTGAGCTGCTTTTCCACTGCGTTGTCTAGAGCAGCGAGAAATTCCGTCATGTTGGGCACACTCCTGGAACACACGTTGCTATAGCAACAGTTGTATCTATTACAGCAACAAATAGTGGGTACAAAGTGTTGTAGTGGTAAGGTATCTACCTGAAGTTAGCGTATGAGTGAGCGAGGAATGGCAACTTTCTGAGTGTTCGTCCACTCAATCCCTCACACTTGTTCGATAAAGAGAACAGAGCTGCAGAACAAATCGTTACTCTGTAAGTTACCATGGTAACCTATCACATGGTAACCATGGGTAACTGAGGATAGAACATACCTGAGCTAGTGGTAGTTGTGGAACAAGATGCATTTTGTAGAGCAGTTACCACTCTGTACTTCATTATGTCCTCTATACTGCCTGACAATATACAGCATGAAAAACCATGGTTACACATAGCAACCATAGTAACGGCATGATTCACTATGCTGCTCACCATTAATCAGTCCCACCCTACACAACTCCCCCAAACATGAAGAGAGAATGTTGTAGATAGCGTTGGGTCCGGGCGGTCCAATATACTGTTTTATATCGGCCCTGTCCACAAATGCTAAATCCACATTTCCTGTGATACAGTATGAACAACAGCTTATGGCAAAGAGGGGTGGGTGGATTGTAGACAGTTTCGATTTGATATTCTACCAGACTACCTGATACATTTGATGTAGTTAGTATCATGACATTAGGATACTGCTTAATAGCGTCCAGCTGCGTCAATAATGCGTTTACCACACGTACCTGCGCGAGATATAAACACTCAGAACAAGCAATCATGACAACATGGTGCTGCCATGACAACGTGTCCATGTCATGATGTTGCTATAGCAACTCTTACCGCATCAGACGGCTCAGATCCGGCCATACTCTGCCTAGCAGCTGTCAAACTCTCCACCTCATCTATTAGGACAAATACCAATGCTTGTGGATCGTCGATCAGTTCCTGTGATGAGCAGAGTAAACAGTCCCGACACAAAACTTCATTCCTTCATTCACACGCTTCATGCAACTGTGACATAATAGTCGCCCGTTACACAGAAATCTCGATCTTCTATGATGTCGCGTCGCGCGCTGGTACATTTTCCTGATATCCGCGCCTCGAAATTACAGTGCCTACGAAAACACTTTATTGAGAGCGCGCAGTGAGATGCAGCCCCGTTTACAGTTGCTAATTGATTGGCAATTATCTAATTGATAAATTGATATCAGACAGAAGAAGGACCGGGATTACATGATTCGTGGAGTCAGGACAAGTGGTGTCAGAGTGAAGAGAGTTAGATGCAGACTATAATTGACCTCTTTACTTAAACTAGGATTAGATTAAACTTTGAGTAGACAAACATGGACAGCGTTACCCATTTGAGTACAATAACATGCTAATATAATAACAATTTCACTGCATCGATCAATGATCACACACCGATCTTCTGCTTTCTGAGGTCACAGTTCACGCATTGATCACGCAATCATTTGCTTCGCCTCTGCGATCACACTTTCTGTTCCTCATCACCCCCCTCTTGAACAGGCGAATACTGTTTCTCAGGGTAAACCCACCAACACAGCAAGTAGAGTAGGCCACTCATAAGATTCATCCCCACTCGCAGGAACACGTACACCAATATCAGTCTATCTATATCATAGAGCAGACAGTTCCCTACTGTGCCGTCTTTAGCAGTTCTCCACACGGTACAGAAGTTGTCGATCACCCAGCCGAATATAATGGGCGCTGGCAGCGTGCCAAGTGCACGTGTCACAGATGATCTGACCCCCTGAGTGAAGGTCCTGTCCACTTCTCCGACTACCCGCTGATAGATGTATGCGTGAGCAGCAAACCCGCTGAAACCGATAACTGTCCCTATTGTGGTGATGAACAGTGAGATGTACATTCTGGTGGGACACCGAGATCCACACTGTCCAGGGACTGCGGCTCCTGTTTTAGTGCACGTGCAACCCGAGAAATGGGTAACTTTCCCCTCAGAGTCGAGTGTGACGTCATGGCAACCTGCGTGACACGGAGAGAAAAATGTGACGTCACTGTCACAGACAGGCTGGTGAAATGCGGTGCGACACCCACACTCCGAGTTACATTCATCAACAAGAGAGATGGGAAAGTCCGGAGAGAGAGGGGTGTCCAGATTGGGAGAGACGGAGTTAAGAGTGGGGCTATCCAGATTGGGAGAGATGGAGTTTAGAGTGGGGGTATCCAGATTGGGAGAGATGGAGTTTAGAGTGGGGGCATCCAGATTGGGAGAGATGGAGTTTAGAGTGGGGGTTTCCAGAGCGGATGAGTTGAGTGTGGCTAGCTGTGTGTAGGAGATATCAACTCCCGCGTATGTTTCACTGGGACAGTACAGGAATATTCCGAATGAGAACGGCACGGCAGATAGCCGGATTATAGCGTAAACCAGCTGTAATTTCCTCGGCTGCCACTCCCTCAGTTTCATGAGAGCACCACTCAACACGAGGCCGATACCGAACCCGATAATGTTACTCAGACCCATGATACTCCCCACGGACTTGTAGTCCAGTCGGAAGAGAAGGGCATAGAGCTTGGGGTAGTAGCTGTACGCCCCCGTGGCAAGGAACAGGAATATGTCCCCCACAATGAGACAAGTCAGGGCTTTGTTCAGGAGGACTCGTTTGAATGCTGGGACCATGTCCCGTGTGATGTCACCCAAACTCCTTTCCAACTCGTTCTTCTTCTCCAACACAGATGTTATCCCCCTCCGAACTTTGTCTTGGAGTACTACTTTAGCAGCGGGCATCTGGCGAGGGAAGAGCAGGACTATGAAACTGAAGAGGAACAGGAGGACCCCCGGGAAAAACATTCCCGCCCACCACGCCCCCACCCACTCCTTGCTATCGGGGGTCAGCCCCTCGGGTGGGTTGAGAGTCACGTACATCTCCATAAACTCCGCTCCGAGCAACATTGAGGCAGGGAAACCCAGGAATGAAACCACATAGAGGAATGAGATTGCAACCCCGAAATTCTTCTGAGTGAAAATCTCGTCTATGAATGTAGGGCCGGCTATTCGTGGGGGAGCGTGCCCGATTCCTTGGAGGAGGGACCCTAACACAAACAACCAGTAGTACTTGTGATTCCGGACACCGAAATCGTCAGCATCATCAGCGGCGTCTTTTCCAGCTGGCCCCATGTTGGAAGAGGTATCGTTACACACGTCGTACTCACTGCTTGTGACATTGTGTTCACTGTTGCTGGTCATGTTTGCTGGTCGGGGATACTCAGCAAATAGGGTAGTGGAGGAGGGAATTAGGGTGGAGAGTACCACGATCAACATCCCGATGCCGATCCACCTTGTTTTCCGTGCACTACAATAGTTAGCAATCACCAGAGCCACGATAGTGCCACTGATATCATTTGCCATGAGAATGAATCCTGTCTGTTTGGAGTTCAAGTTGAACACTGATTCCAGTACTGGGATTATCAAACTCATGATACCAAACGACATGGTGATGAAAAAGTTGCCCATGGCAAACACAGATGCAAAGATGATGGGTTTGTTTAGAGGCTCTAGAAAGCGTGGTCTCCAGCCAAAGTATCCCATCTGAGTGATTTCCCGGTGAGACTCGTCCCAAATTTCCTGAACCTCCGTCTTCTGGTAGCAGTGACTGTTATCATGACAACAGTCACTGTTACCATGGCAACTCTCCATATTCTCCAGCTTTTCCATGTTTTCAGTCATTCCAAGTGTCAGCAAGTATCAAACACACACAGAGAGAAATTATGCGGTTATCATAAGGGACGGAGATAAGCATGAGTTTTCGGTTACGATTGAAGAGAGAGGGGGGAGAGAGAGGGGGAAATCTGAAGTTGTTAAAACCCGGGGCTGATAGACAGAAATTGTCTAATCTAATAATATTCGCTAGACGGTGTCATCAAGATTAGGATTATCAAAATGTTTGGTAAATAATATGGGGTGATCCCTAGTCACGTGGTAAGTGCTACTACTTGGTTCATGATATTGGAATATTCAGACAGGAAGTAGACACCGGCACACGTTGCCATGACGTCACCGTTGCCATGGTAACGATTCATTAGAATGTGTGCATCACCCTTCTGTAGAACATTGGGACGAGGGAATTTCCCGTGATTGAATGATCGTGGATCAGGAATCAGGATTTAGTACGGGTTATTAGTCAGTCAGTGCTCATTTGGGACATGTATCATAGAACAGCGTCCTTGTAAGCAGTAAACAGTGTGTGTTTTAGCATTAACAGAAATAGAGCACGGTGAATTGTACTGATAACAGTGACCGCTTACCTGTATCTTATCAAACATCTTCTGAACCAGTTTACCACTCTCACTGAACCACTTTGAGAAGAGGCTATGGGAATTGATCTCCAGTAGCTGCCCGTAGCTGTATCTATCTGACAGTTGTATACACAACTTCTGTGCCAGAGCTTTACAAAGACTTGTCTTCCCTGCGGAAGTAGACAGGGTGGTACTATACCAGGGTGGTATTACATGCGGATAGGCGGGTGACAGGCTGGTAATGGGGTGGTAACAATTACCAGTTCCGGGAGGTCCATGTAGGAGCACCACTTTGTTCCACGTGATCACATTAGGGTTTACACCGGCATCAGAGAATTTGAGTGTAGTCTTAGCGTAGTTCAGTAGATTCCTCTTGATATCCTGCAAACATGGAAAACAGATGATGAATTGAAACCTTCAGTGATCATAGTTGAATCAGCGAATCAATGCAGTTATAGACAACAGTCACATCCTGACAACAATGACTGTTACCATGGCATCAGTCACATCCTGACAACTGACAACAATGACTGTTACCATGGCAACAGTCACATCCTGACAACTGGTAACAGTCACATCATTACAACTGGTAACAGTCACATCATGACAACTGGTAACAGTCACATCGTGACAACTGGTAACAGTCGCATCCTGACAACTGACAACAATGACTGTTACCATGGTAACAGTCACATCGTGACAACTGGTAACAGTCACGTGATGGCGGTGATAGTTACACCTGATCGAAGACGAGGCTCTCCCAAACTCCCTGGAAATGAGCTGATGGGAGGAGCCAATGGGAGGCCGTGGTTATCGTTTCCCCGTTCTGTTCAATGTCCTCGTTACCAGCTTCTAGAGTAGGAGAAATGAGGAACTGTTATCAGAAATGAGTGTGATGAATCTCTCAATTAAAATCACGCATACTCACCCGGGATGAGTTACACTAAGTTTGCTAAGTCACTAAATAATCACTGAGCAACAATGGTAACCGGGTAACCCACCCTCATGATAGAGCTGGTAAACATGCACGTGCAAATCTCCTCCACTCTCTTCCTGTTCGTCTACTTGCACGTGCAGCACGTGCGCGCGCATGTACTCATCAGGGAATTCAGTGCCCTCTACTGGAACACTGTGACGTTTCTGTAGCTGCCAGGGAACATAGATGAGACAATTGGATTAATTCCAGTGGATTTTGTGTGAGCCACTCGACGATTTGGAGCGTCAAACAAATAACAATACCGGAAGATATGTAAAGAAGTAACAAAGTACAGTCAGCAGTGTTTATACAGGATACTACACAGTGCACAGGATACTATACAGGATACTATACAGTGTACAGATGCTACTTCGGGTAGGTAAGCGGGGATGTGCTTGTGGCAGTAGCTCTTCAACTTGTCCCTGTCCTCTAAGCTGGAGGGAAGTTGACACACCTCCACATTGACTTCATAAGACATCAGCTAGAGGAGAGGAGTTATTGGGGAGGAGGGTTGCTATGGGTAACCAGGGGGGGTTGCTATGGGTAACCAGGGAGGTTGCTATGGGTTACAAGGGGGTTGCTATGAAAAGCAGGGAACCAGGTGGGGTTGCTAAGGAGGGGGTATAAACAAAGTGAAGAAGAATGGACTAAATCATTTGTAAATCTAGTGACAGAAATCCTTTGAAAGCATTCGGAGCAGCGGTATTCAAAGGAGAATAAATTAGATGAAATAAACAATAGAAATAAAAAGGATAAAAGCACACCATTAACCAAAAATCTAAAACAAAATGATAAAAGTATGTTTTGTTATATCAACCAACCTATGTCTTGTTTTATATTCTCTACAATGTTGTATATGGTTCTTATGTGGCGAGCATCACCACATTCTGATGAATCCAGTGTTTCTGATGCTCGTTATCAAGTAAAACACACACACACAGACACACACACACACACACACACACAACCACACACGACCGCCCACACACACAAAAAAATGCAAACCCACAAACACACAAAGACACACACAGAC
>CAMPET010000148.1:13339-35631 GCA_946803715.1 Beroe ovata
ACACACACACACACACACACAAACTACCCCCTGCTCCGAGAATTGTAGTCAAATCTCAGCTGGAAGAGATACTTCACATTGATCTGGGCTACGTCGTAGACAATGTACTCGTTGTACAGGAGACTAGACTCCTCAGCATCGGACTGTTCAGTTGGTGGGCCGAGCGGGACCACACAACCGTTAGGGAGGGTGTGATAGGAGCTGGGTCCTGTCTTCCCACAACCTAGCATGGGAGATTTGGTAACTAGGGGTTTGCTAGGGTTGCCATCGTAACTAGGGGGTTACTATCGTAACTAGGGTGTTGCTATCGTAACTAGGGGTTTGCTATCGTAACTAGGGGCATGCTATTGTAACTAGGGGGTTGCTATCGGTAAAAAGGGGGTTATCATGGGAACTGGAGAGAGAAGCTACCTTTTGTGCTGTGTTTCCCTTTGGGAGGCTTGTTGATGTACTTTGCCTCTTGCAGAGTGTACATGTCTCCTAACGCAACTTCACACAGCAGTAACAAGCCAGTAGGATTAGAACGTGAAGTGTAGCAATAGTTTGCCGATTTGCTCACCTGATAATACAAAACTGTTTGCGAGACTGTCACCGCAACTGTCACTTGACAGATGAATCATTGTTACCACAGTTACCATGGCAACACAATAATTACCATGTCAGCAAAGTACACTCCTTTTCCGAACATGTAACCAGTTACAGGGGCTTCCGGGGGCGCTATTCTCAGTCCCTGAGACAGAATCCCAGCAAAGTTACTGATTCTGGAGCCGTGCCAAAGTAGCATTCTGTTATGTAACGTGCTGTACGGTTCTGTGTGGAACTTCGCCTCAGAACACGTGTATCTGGAGTTTTCTCCCTGTGAGAAGTGTAACATACATGAGTGTGACATACATGAGTGTAACATGCGCTCGTGTTGGGTGACATGTGTAACAGAAGTTTAACACATACGTAACAACATCCACCGTGACACTGCATGAGCGTAACCATGCGTTACAAGTGAGCGCCACAACAGACAGTCAGGTACCTGTCGCTCAACTTTGAATATGTTCTCAATTTCTAGCTGATACTGGTCATGTGTTTCAGCGTGAGTACTCGACACATACTTCTTCAGTAGATCAAACTCCTGGAGAACAAGAGGTTGCTATAGCAGGTAGAATGTTGCCATGGTTATACGAGGTTGCTATGGTTGCTATGTAAGTTGCTGTTACCTCTGTGTCCCGCGGTAAAATACTCATCTCACACTTAAGCTTGAGGAAGTGGATATCGATAGGGTCTTTACCCTGATCTTCACTATCTGAAATGAGGTTATGTTCAACATCCAGACTGTTACTGGTGTTGCAACCATGTATCCTAACATTGATATCAGCATAACATTGATCGGGTATAGGACTCTACGGCGTGCTTGTGAAGAGACGTATGTACTTGTGCCCTAAACTCCGCCGTAGCGTCCACCCTAAATTGAAAATCCGCCGTAGCGTCCACCCTAAATTGAAAAGTCCGCCGTAGCGTCCTCCGCCGTAGCGTCCTCCGCCGTACAGTCCTCCGCCGTAGAGTCCTCCGCCGTAGAGTCCGGACCCCCATTGATCCACAGTACACAACAACAACTCGAATACACATCATTTCTCTCTCACCACGTTTAGTCATGCTGTACGCAATCTCGAGTTCTAACAATGCTTCCAACATTTCAGTTTTAGTCTGTATCATTTCCTTACTATCCAGAATTGGGGGTTTGCCCATACCAAAATCGTGTGGAATCAGTGTGAAAAACCTGTCGGGAGAGAAGCGGGATGGAGAGATGAGAGGGTTATTGTGAGTATTCATAATGTCATCAGAAGTTTTATTCATATAGAATCCAACAGCTCAAAATCGGCTAACTTCAGTTTGGCAAGACTATATTGTCTACCGCGGGTACCACAGAAATTTATGTGTTCGCGTCGCGCGCGAAACAAATTTTCCAGCTTGATTTCAGGTGTACTTTACATGCGCGCAGCACTGTAAATCGGTGACCTACAAGCAAAATTGTGCTTGTAGTCACAGTATCAGACCTCCTTCTGGCTTAGCGCTGATGCCTGCAAAAACCTTTTTATTTTTGATTTGTATGACGATTCACGCCCCAGGAAAGCAAGATAGGCTTTCGATTCCACCTTTAATCGATTCAGCGTCCAAAAATACATGGGTATCAATGATACTTGTGTGCCCACCGAACAAAAAATTTTCATCACATTTTTCACCCTAACTTGGTAAATCAAAAACACAATCCAATGACACCTGAAAGCGGAAAAATCGCCAAATTAATTTTTCCGATGAAGCATTTCAAAACATGTATTTCTGGCTTAATTTTGGACGTAGAATCCGAATTTGAAGTAATTTTTGGGCTAACTCATCGGCAAAGTATCGAGATTGTGTGGGAATGTGTTGGTATTATGTTGTTATGGTTACCTGGTTGATGCATCCACAATGAGAACTCGATTGACAGCTGGATCGTCAATGTAACTCTGAACAGCTGTCAGCACTGTGAATGCTTCACGTATTTGATTCCTGGTGTGGGGGAATGTAACCTCGAGAAACAGGATTGTGATTACTGATTACTAAGTGCACGTTGCTCACCTGCTAAGTTTTCCAAGAGGCATCTTGTTGAGATCAATTTCAAACTGCATCAGGGTGTCCTTCATTGCCTTAACATCAAATATCAGATTAACCAGATCTTGTATGCCTGTTGAGGAACGACGTCACACAGACAGATACACTGACAGACAGATACACTGACAGACAGATACACAGACAGACAGACACATTAAACATTACACACACACACACACACACACACATACACACAGACAAACACACACACACAAACCTGGTTCAAGTTTTGTCAGGGATCCAGGTTTAACAGAGTCGTCTATGTCATCACTTGGCCCATAGTCAACGTCAATCCGGTACATTTTCCCAGCTACTTTGCTGAACGGGTCACCCCACACATTACCCGTCTTTTCCTCATAATGGAACCTGGGCAGAAAACTTGCTACTATAACTATAGAGTTGCTGTAGCAACGCTCTTGTTTGCTATAGCAACACTAACGAGTATACAGCAACATAAGATGATAACTAACATGAACATATCAATTGCCCCATGAGGTGTTCTGAAAGAGTCAAACTTTGTCCCACCAATTTCTGTTCCTATCCGGCCCCACGCCCGAAACAGATCGTATTTGAAGTCGCCTCTCTCCAGAATTTGCAACTTGTAGTACGAATTCTTACCTGGAACAATTTCACGTTGACACATCACACCAAATACGGGTGTCAGTGATACGTCATCGGTCATACACTGGTGTCAGTGATACGTCATACACTGGTGTCAGCGATACGTCATACACTGGTGTCAGTGATACGTCACACACTGGCGTCAGTGATACGTCAAACACTGGTGTCAGTGATACGCCATACACTGGTGTCAGTGAGTTATGGTATCACACAGTATTACCTTGTGCAATATCAACAAGACCAAGTGTCGCAGCGTAAACCACTCCAGCATGATCTTTATACACCTGAACATGGTTTCCATGGTTACAACATGATTATACTACATCAGATCACCGCTGGTACCATCTAACATAGTCTACCATAGTGACGACACTGCTGTTACCATAGTGACAACACTGCTGTTACCATAGTGACAACACTGCTGTTACCATAGCGACAACACTGCTGTTACCATGGAGACAACACTGCTGTTACCATAGCAACAACACTACTGTTACCATAGTGACAACACTGCTGTTACCATAGTGACAACACTGCTGTTACCATAGCAACGTATTCCCACCTTCACATTGGGGTTGTCATGGAGACCGCTCTCTGTGAAAACTTCAGCACCGTTTTGTACGGTAACTTTAGCTCTCTTATTACTCTGTTCTTCACTGCTATGTTCCTCTTCTTTAGCTATAACAAGATTTGGCAAGGTTAACTTCTGGAAAACACACAGGTCAAGAGAAAAACAAACTCCTGAGGTTTTATCTACCACTCTCTTTCATGCGTTTTATATTCCTTCTTTTCTTCACATAGTCGTCTCCCTCAAATCCCGAGTAACAGACAGAACCAATGTCTGGCAGTTTGCCAGAAGTCAGTCCTGATAGTAGAGAGCCGTTACCATGGTTACCATTGTTACCATTCTCGAGTGGCATTCCAAACAAGAAACGTACCTTGTACCAGTTTCACCACATCCACTATAGGGATTTCCAACCCGGCTGCTCTCTTACTCATTTTGTTATCCACATCATCAGTTACAAGCACATTACACTTTGCTGTGAACTTTTTATACACTTTACCACCGTGTTGAGTCAGCAGCGGTCTTATTTCATGACCAGCTCCGGCTATATCTGAGAGAAGTGTTCATACTACATATAACCTAACCATGAGGTTAGGTTATACTATATCTTGCAGAATTACTGATAAACCAATATCTAGTAGATATTATCCACCGCATTTCCACAGTTCACAGCACTATATACCTATCGTATCCAGAGGACAGCAGAAAACATAATCCTTGAAGTGAGGCCCCGAATTCCCTCCTCCAGTCAAACTTACTGAACTTGGATCAGCTTCCATGAACAACCGTGTTCCTGAGCGAATATGTTAACAGCGCGCGAAACCGCAAAAAACCGACCCTATCCAAACTATAGACATTTCTAGCAGCGCGCGCATGAGCCAATAATACGCGCCGCGCAGTTTTCTAACTTTCGGAGAATGTCCGTATTCAGTTATGTCGTCGCGTGTTACACTAATGATCGTGTGATGATTGGTACATTGGCAATTTATTTAAGTAACTGCTAAATTACCTGTTTTCAGTTTGAGTTTAGCTAAGAAGTCAGATTGTTCTTTCACTGATTTGGGAATCACCCATAGTCTCCTGCTGGGTGTAGGAAGTGTGTTTGTACACTTCGTAAACTGTGAAACATCGCCTTTGCATTCGTATTGGTTGTCACCTAATATAGAAAAATATGTACAGCTAAAACTGAGACTCAAAGTTACTGATATTTATGAGCATTATTTCTACTTTCATTTAATACTGCTGAAACACACACACACACACAAAAACACACACACAAACACACACAGTTTTACTAGCTGAATACTTTCATGTGTGTTCACTATAACTAACAGTTACTGTGTGTTTAACTGTGTTAAGTGTTTTCACTAACCGAGGGAAAAGTAGTCAGAACCACAAATCGTACACGTCTCGTCAAATCGGCCAAATGCAATCCCATCACTGCATCTGTCTATCAACTGCACAAACATGTGTGTGAACTGTGTGTACAGTACCGAGAGTACAGTATAACAAAGTACACAATGTTACGTGTAGTTCTGTTTAGAATGTGATCTGTACACTATTTCCAATTGTGAAATGAGGGGTTATGTCGGCCCTTTACCTCTAAAACTTTGTCCGTTTAGGAGCTATCCTCAAACGCTCCCTCAAATGCTCACCCAACTTACATGTTTTGGGTGAAAAATGGTTTTTGGCGGCCCTTAACCTGGGAACCGATTATCGGATTGACAAGAAATTTTGGTTGTCCGAGTTTCTAATTGTTCTCGAGCTATGATAGAACTTTAAAGACTGTAGCTCAATCCGTTTGGGAGCTATCTTCAAATGCTCACTCAAACTCGCATCTTTTGAGTGGATAAAGTATTATGGCGGCCCTTAATTTGGAAAATTATTGTCAGAATGACGTGAATTTTTGGTTGTCCGAGTTTCTTATGGTCCTTACGCTATGGTAAAAGTTTCAAGACTGTAGCTTAATCCGTTTAGGGGCTATCCTCAAATGCTTACTCAAACTTGCATGTTTTGGGTGGATAGGGGGCTATGGCGACCCTTACCTAGAGAAACGATTGTCAGAATGACGTGAAATTTTGGTTGTTCGAGTTTCTAATTATTCTCCAGCTATGATAGAACTTTCAAGACTGTAGCTCAATCCGTTTGGGAGCTATCTTCAAATGCTCACTCAAACTCGCATCTTTTGAGTGGATAAAGTAATATGGCGGCCCTTAATTTGGAAAATTATAGTCAGAATGACGTGAAATTTTGGTTGTCCGAGTTTCTAATTGTCCTCGAGCTATGATAGAACTTTCAAGACTGTAGCTTCATCCGTATAGGAGCTATCCTCAAATGCTTACTCAAACTTACATGTTTTGAGAGGATAAAGTGTTATGGCGGCCCTTAACTTAGGAAACGATTGTCAGAATGACGTGAAATTTTGGTTGTCCGAGTTTCTAATTGTTCTCGAGCTATGATAGAACTTTCAAGACTGTAGCTTAATCCGTTTGGGAGCTATCCTCAAATGCTCACTCAAACTCGCATCTTTTGAGTGGACAAGGGGTTATGGCGGCCCTTAATTTGGAAAATGATTGTCAGAATGACGTGAAATTTTGGTTGCCCGAGTTTTTATGGTCCTCGAGCTATGATAGAAGTTTCATGACTGTAGCTTAATCCGTTTGGGAGCAATCCTCAAATGCTCACTCAAACTTGCATTTTTTGAGTGGATAAAGTGTTATGGCGCCCTTAACTAAAGAGGTGATTGTCAGAATGACGTGAAGTTTTGGTTGTCCGAAATTCTCATGGTCCTTACGCTATGGTAAAAGTTTCAAGAATGTAGCTAAATCCGTTTAGGAGCTATCCTAAAATGCTCACTCAAACTTACATGTTTTGAACGGATAGGGGGTTATGGCGGCCCTTAACTTGAGAAACTTTTGTCAGAATGACGTGAAATTTTTGTTGTCCGAGTTTCTAATTGTCCTCGAGCTATGATAGAACTTTCAAAACTGTAGCAAATGCTCACTCAAACTCGCATCTTTTGAGTGGATAAAGTATTATGGCGGCCCTTAACTTAGGAAATGATTGTCAGAATGACGTGAAATTTTGGTTGTCCGAGTTGCTTATGGTCCTTACGCTATGGTTAAAGTTTTAAGACTGTAGCTTCATCTGTTTGGGAGCTTTCCTCAAATGCTCGCTCAAACTTACATGTTTTGGGTGGATAAGGCGGCCCTTAATCATGAAACTAATTGTTGGATTGACATACATTGCTTAACATACATAGTTTGACATACCCGAATATCAGCTCCATGAGTTGGGTAGTTGTTCAGTTCCAGCATTTCCCGCAAGTATTTGTTATTCACATCTTTCAGCGCATCCCGAATCTCCAGTAGAAACTTGCTCTGTGCCTAAATATGTGTGAGTGTGTGTGTGTGTGTGTGTATGTGTGTGTGTGCATGTGTGTATGTGTGTATGTGTGTGGGTGGGTGTTCACTGTTCATAGATAACTGAAACACACTGAGACATAGGTAGTGGTCACTCAGAGTGATTACAATGTGTTTACCTTGAGTTTTTTCTCATGTGAAGACAAGGGTTTCGGAGCATTGCTCGCTGCTTCCTTTGCTTTCCTACTTCTCTTACCTCCCTTACCTGAGTAACAGTGAGTTGCTATGTTGTGTTGCAGCTAACACACACACACACACACACACACACAGAGTATTTCCACGCGTGCATACCTAGGAGAAGTATCAGCTCTGCTTTATCCTCATCCTTCATCCGAGTAAACCCCTGCAAACACACACAGTTGTACATAGTGTTATGTATACACAGTCCTGACTACATAGCTACACAGTGAGAGTTAGCGGTGTATGTGTATTCTGTATTTGATTTCCCATGTTTGAAAACTCACATCTAATATGTCTGCAGTCAGTCCGGTGTCAATGCTGAGTTCTTCTCTTCTCTTAACAAAACAAGCAGGGTGGTGCCACGCTTGTTTCTTACCATTCTTTGCCCACTTCAACTCCTTGCCCTCAGCCTGGACCCAGCACCCTGATATCACAATCAATAATCAGTTCGAGGTTAGAGAGTAAATCAAAACTGGCAAGTTGGTAGAAATCATTGCAACCTATTCTGACTGCATCTTTTTCAATTGTTGTAAAACAGCCGCGACACTGGGCTCTAGCAGACTTAGCATATTCGACACACACATCTGCCGACACCTTTTCTCCTGATGAAAGAAGACAACAAATGACTACAGATAAGAGGAGACCCACTGAACAGTGACAAGTTGCTAAGAAGATGCACACCTTTCCCAATTCTTACACTTCCACCAACTTTTTCCTTGATTTTAGCCTGGTCCTCATATCGCAAACTACCAAATCCTTTCATATCCCCAGTTGACTTGAGCCCATTTTTTCTGTCAATGTGAATTCCAGCTTAGTAGAAAACAATTCAACAGAACTTTAATCAACAGGGGTATCGGAAATAAAAGTTGATAACAATTCAAAAGAAGTTATATCAACTGACAATCAAACCTGAAGAAGCAATTAAAGTGATTCCACAGAGGCATTTTCCCATCGAAGTGTGTGGATTGAACCATGACTGCTATCCTGACATGATCTTTGGGAATTTTCCCACCACATGTTTTACAAGAAGACCTGTCTGACTTGGCATACTCAGCAGAAAATGGCAAGTCATCTGACATTCTACTGAAATCAGAACATTATTAAGTCCCTCAAATAACAATATTGTGGGTCCTTATTGATGGTCTGTAATTGGAGTAGAATGCTTAAGTGGAGGCTAGCAAAAAACATCAAATGGAAATAATGATACTCACTTTGGAATGAAAACAGATAATGTGAATGATTTCAATGAAATCTAGCTTACCTCAAACAAATCATATGACATACACTCAATCATGTACCCTTTGACAAATAATACCAGGCCTTGTGATTATAGGCAATGGACTGACAGTTTTACTTTTCAATTGTTCAATTAATTCACAGATGTAATGCAAATCATCCCATGACTCTACATGTTCTGGATGAAGGTGCAGACTTTTTTGGATGCATATTTTTGCTAAATATAGTTCACCAATATTCACTTGAGCTCTTGAAAGTCGTTGCCAACTAAATTCACAGGAAGAGTTGTTCAGAACTGCTTTTTCAGCTGCATCAACAGCTGGATAAATTTCACCCAGTTCTGAATAACACTGAGAAGACAATTCATGAAGTACTGAAAGTTTACATATCACTTCCTGACATTCAAAATCCTTTTCATTCTCCAGACTTCTTAGATAGTCAACATTCAAATCAATGGCTGCTTTGAATTTAGAAAGAGCTTCCCAATATCTACCATCTTGTGCAAGAGTATTTCCCTCATTTTTTAAACGTAATGATATAGATTTTGTATCCTCTATTGCGTGGTCAAAACTGTGAGAAACAATATCAGGCATGCAGGCATCTTGTTCTTCCTCAAAGGCGGTTGCAAATGAAAGTTTCTGTCTACTGGTAAGTCTGAATGATACAGCTGAGGGAGGACACCGTTTCATGATTTCTATCTGTAGAACAGTTAAAACTTCACAATTTCTATTTTCAGTATATCATTGGAACCACTTTGATGAATAGTAGCAATGGTAGGGAGTTGTCCTACATATCATAAATGAATAAATAAATATTTTGATGAAACATCAACACTAGTTGCAATGGGGTTGCAATCATTTGCAATTGGGTTGCAATATATGTCATATGGTTCATTGAACATTGAGCTTGAGCTTTCAGCGATGATTAGAGAAATTAAGGTTCGAAAATGAAAAACAAAAAAGCAGGAAACTCTGTTCTGACATATCACTCTTCATAAATTCAAATCATTGAATTAAATTATCTATTTTACCCGTTCAGCATTCAAAGCTGGTGCAACGTTGCCTAGCGATGCTTGACGAAGCATAGACTCGACTTTATCAGCAATAAACAAATGCAACGCATTAACCATTAACGCAAGTGTTGCATAGCGGCTTTATGATGCATTGCAATTGATGCGATGCAATGTCCATGTCATCATTCCACTGTTTCGTGCGCGCGCCTCACTGCACGTTTACTCGCTTGCGCTTTCAAGTGCAATCAGTCAACCTACATTGAAAGCTAAATAATAGATTTGCAAGGTATTTCATTTTCATTCCGGCTTTCGCGCAAAAAAATTAGCCCGTGACATTGACACTTGCGCGTGTTCGTTGCTACCGGGCGCCGCGCCCATTTCGTGGTTTGTAAAATTTGTCTTATCTTTCTTTTTGGCCTTCAGTTTCAGCTGCGCGTGTGCACACGTTGCGCGCCCCTGTTCTACTCAGTGAACTGAAAAGTCGTAAAACGGAGACGCGCAGCGCGCGCGGAGTATTTGGGCCACGCAGCGCAGGAACAGCTGCGCGGCGTACGATCACAGAGCTTAAGTAAAATGACATTCACATTTTCGGATGCTACTTTTATCTGTTCACTATTTCTCTCGCCTCGACCGATTGAAGCGCGCGCGAGAGATAGTGGACAGATTTGCCGGATGTTATCTGTCCACTGTTTTTTGCACGCGGCGCGCGCGCCTTCATAGGCCAAAACTGCTTCGGCCTTCGATGAAGGCGCGCGCGCAAGAAACAGTGGACAGATTACATCTGGCATGGTCAGATAATATCCGGGAATGCTAAAGGGCGCGCATTGTGTGCATTCGCGCTTGAAATAGATCAGATACTATTTATGGTCGCGCGCAGCAGTTTTCACTCGCTCATCCTGGATCAATAGTAATCGCGTTGGATCGAAGGGCATTAAGATTGCGCCCCAATGGCCTTTTTTTCGACTAGACTGAGCGCCATATCGGTGCAATTCTAACAGAAGTTGCATCCAAGGCGCAACTCGCTCCTTAGATTAAGCTGAGTCGAAAAAAGGACATTTGGGCGCAATTAGGCACCAATTTGGCGCAGTTGAATTCGATGCAATTATTATTTGACTTATTATTTGATAAGGCTGACTAATAAAAGCAAGCTTATTTTTTGAGCTAGCTCCTTTTTATGGAGAATGAGTAGAAAAAATATCATGTGATATCCCGAATAATTTAACAATATCCCGAAATTCAAAGTTAAAAACTCCTTGCCAAAGATCAATATAAAATTCTGCAATTTTGAAACTGGTAAAAGAAATTGCTTTCCTTCAATTCAATCAGGATAATTAAACAATTAAAATTATTCTTCTGGTAGCTGGAAAACAGTTTTTTGTGCCGAATCAAAATAAAGTAACAAATTCCACCAAAATAGTTCACAAAATTGTCCAACATTTCGCATTCTGAAGCGGTGAGGATGGAGTTGTCGCATCTTTTTTGGCGAACGTGACGTCATTACATCTCGACCTTGCTCAATGCTCTCTCTGAGGGATAGAATAGCCAGAGTTTCTGATATTTCATGATACGAAGGGCAAGGTTAATAAGAGGATAAGACCAAGAGGGGAACCTGTTCCTTTGCGTGAATGAGTGATGTGTTTTTGATAATTTTTATTCAAGAATTTAACTTTTCAATTATGAATTTTGACTTTTTTTTCAATTATAACTTTCCGTTCAATTTGATTTTTGGTTTTGAATTTTGAATTAAATTTCAAATTTAGATTTTGAATTAAATTTAGATTTTGGCTTAAATTTTGAATTGAATTTTGAATTGAATTTTGAATTGAATTTTGAATTAAATTTTGAATTTGATTTCTAATGTAAAGTTTTTAATTTTTCGTTTACGAGTTTTTAATTGAAATTTTTTTGAATTCATTTTGTTTAATTCGAATTGATTATTTGAAACTTATAATTTTACATCATTGTTTTCATTTTTCATATTCTTATTTTCAATTTCGGTTCCGATTTTTGTTCTTGATTTTGTTGATTTGATAAGAGAAAGTAAGTAGATTCTCTTTTACTCTGTTCACAAATGAAATGCGTCTTTTAATTGCAATTAAAAAGACGCATTTCATTTGTAAACAGAGTCAAAAGAGAATTTACTAACTATCTCTCATCGTAACTAATGGGACTCTTATTCAATCGTCCAATTCATGAACTTTGATGATTTGTTTTGCAATGAAGTGAGATGTAAGGGTGATGTAAGCCTTGAGGGAGAATTCTCGTTCAGAAAGGGGGAAAAGAAAGTAAAAGTCAATCAAAACTTATCTTTTGAAATCCTCATTTCTCCCTGTCTTTACTGTGTCTTTACTGTGTCTTTCAGTGTCCTTTCTGTGTCTCCTGCGTTGTACTTCGTGTCTCCACCGAATCATCTGAAAATATTTATGTCAGACACTACCTTTGGAGCAGCAGATTAGGTATATTTGTTAAGTTAAGATTTCAGAAAAATCACCTCCGACACTAACTGTCTCCACCACCTATCTGTAGATGTGCCCACTGATTTTGTCCTTCCTGCGTCTTTCCCGCGTCTCTCCCGCGTCTCTCCAGCGTGCATTATGAAAAGATGAGGGGTGAGGGACTACTAGACATTGAAAAGACAATACCGAAGAAAGAACGAAAACATCTCAACCTTTCTTCGGCCTCCAACTTTCTTGTTTTGTCCACCAACTGTCTCTCCCGCGTCTCTCCCGCGTCTCTTCTGCTTCTCTCCAGCGTGCATTATGAAAAGAAGAGGGGTGAGGGACTGCTAGACATTGAAAAGACAACACCGAAGAAAGAAAGAAAACATCTCAACCTTTCTTCGGCCTCCAACTTTCTTGTTTTGCTCACCAACTGTCCGCTATGTCCACCAATTGTCGCTGTATCTGAGGGATAAAATGGACACAGTTTCTGATATTTCATAGAAACATGATAAAAATAATATAAACCTACTACTAGCCTGATCCTGTATCTACCTTCCTATGAAATGTGCGTGATCAATGCGTGAATGCGTGATGTTCTAATTTTGATTATCTGTGTTTTTGATTATTGTTTTCCAATTATGATTTTTTTCCATTTTTCTAATTGATGATTTTTTCTTAAATCTTAACTTTCCGTACAATTTGATTTTTGTTTTTTGAACTTACAATTTTGAATTAAATTTTGAATTAAATTTTGAATTTTGAATTAAATTTTGGATTTTGAATTAAATTTTGGATTTTGAATTAAATTTCAAATTTCAATAAAATTTTAGATATGANATTCTCACTATTATAAACCTACTACTAGCCTGATCCTGTATCTACCTTCCTATGAAATGTGTGTGATCAATGCGTGAATGCGTGATGTTCTAATTTTGATTATCTGTGTTTTTAATTATTGTTTTTCCAATTATGATTTTTTCAATTTTTCTAATTGATGACTTTTGCTTGAATTTTAACTTTCCGTACAATTTGATTTTTGTTTTTTGAACTTACAATTTTAATTGAATTTTGAATTTTGAATTAAATTTTGAATTTTGAATTAAATTTTGAATTTTGAATTAAATTTTGAATTTTGAATTAAATTTTGAATTTTTGTTTTTGTATTTTTAATCGATATTTTTTTTGAATTGTTGAATTATTTATTTTCTTTTGGTCAATTTTGTGTTGTTTGGCTATGTGTTAAGTGAACAACCTCGTGAAAACCTGAAAATAAAACCTGAGCAGAAAAAGGGTACGGTATTTTAGGGGGTTAAATAACTTATCTTCTGCGAGTCTCTGTCCACCTTGTAACCCAGTGTGCGTAGCTCCAGTGTAACTCGCTGTGTAACTCCTCTGTCCATTATGAAATATACAAGTATAAGTTTGAGAAGGAGAACCTGACTCACTCAATCACACTTTCTTGAATTTTGAAGGGAGAAATTGTCTCACCTGTTCTTCAGTCTTCTTTCAACTTGTCGTCCACTATCGTCTCGTGGCCACCAAATACCGTCCATGATTAGTCCATCCAATATGAAATAAACACGATGTCAGAAGCTGTGACATTGAGGAGGAAAATTGACCCAAGCATTGTGAAATTGTAAGCGTGTCTCACCTATTTTGCTCCCTTCATACAAACCAACTCGAGACGAAGAAATAAGCTGCTGTCCACTAACTGTCTCCACTATCTGTAGATGTGTCCACTAACTGTCTCCACTATCTGTAGATGTGTCCACTAACTGTCTCCACTATCTGTCCCATCTGTAGATGTGTCCACTGCCGTCCACCGCGTTATGAAAAGATAAGAAGTTAGATTTGGGACATTGAACATTGATTGAGCATCATTTGAGAGGAAAGTTGTCCCACCTATTTTCCTCTTCTGTCTTCATACAAACCAACTCGAGACGAAAAAATAAGCAGCTGTCCACTAACTGTCTCCACTATCTGTAGATGTGTCCACTAACTGTCTCCACTATCTGTAGATGTCTCTTCCGCGTCTCTCCAGCGTGCATTATGAAAAGATGAGGGGTGAGGGACTGCTAGACATTGAAAAGACAATACCGAGGAAAGAACGAAAACATCTCAACCTTTCTTCGGCCTCCAACTTTCTTGTTCTGTCCACCAACTGTCCTTCCTGCGTCTCTCCTGCGTCTCTTCTGCTTCTCTCCAGCGTGCATTATGAAAAGATGAGGGGTGAGGGACTGCTAAACATTGAAAAGACAACACCAAAGAAAGAAAGAAAACATCTCAACCTTTCTTCGGCCTCCAACTTCCTTGTTTTGTCCACCAACTGTCCGCTATGTCCACCAATTGTCGCTGTATCTGAGGGATATAATGGACACAGTATCTGATATTTCATCGGAACATGATGAAAATAATATTCTCACTATTATAAACCTACTACTAGCCTGATCCTGTATCTACCTTCCTATGAAATGTGTGTGATCAATGCGTGAATGCGTGATGTTCTAATTTTGATTATCTGTGTTTTTAATTATTGTTTTTCCAATTATGATTTTTTCAATTTTTCTAATTGATGATTTTTGCTTGAATTTTAACTTTCCGTACAATTTGATTTTTGTTTTTTGAACTTACAATTTTAATTGAATTTTGAATTTTGAATTAAATTTTGAATTTTGAATTAAATTTTGAATTTTGAATTAAATTTTGAATTTTGAATTAAATTTTGAATTTTTGTTTTTGTATTTTTAATCGATATTTTTTTTGAATTCTTGAATTATTAATTTTCTTTTGGTCAATTTTGTGTTGTTTGGCTATGTGTTAAGTGAACAACCTCGTGAAAACCTGAAAATAAAACCTGAGCAGAAAAAGGGTACGGTATTTTAGGGGGTTAAATAACTTATCTTCTGCGAGTCTCTGTCCACCTTGTAACCCAGTGTGCGTAGCTCCAGTGTAACTCGCTGTGTAACTCCTCTGTCCATTATGAAATATACAAGTATAAGTTTGAGAAGGAGAACCTGACTCACCCAATCACACTTTCTTGAATTTTGAAGGGAGAAATTGTCTCACCTGTTCTTCAGTCTTCTTTCAACTTGTCGTCCACTATCGTCTCGTGGCCACCAAATACCGTCCATGATTAGTCCATCCAATATGAAATAAACACGATGTCAGAAGCTGTGACATTGAGGAGGAAAATTGACCCAAGCATTGTGAAATTGTAAGCGTGTCTCACCTATTTTGCTCCCTTCATACAAACCAACTCGAGACGAAGAAATAAGCTGCTGTCCACTAACTGTCTCCACTATCTGTAGATGTGTCCACTAACTGTCTCCACTATCTGTAGATGTGTCCACTACCGTCCACCGCGTTATGAAAAGACAAGAAGTTAGATTTGGGACAATGAATTTGGATGGAGCATTATTTGAGAGGAAAGTTGTCCCACCTTTTTTCCTCTTCTGTCTTCATACAAACCAACTCGAGACGAAAAAATAAGCAGCTGTCCACTAACTGTCTCCACTATCTGTAGATGTGTCCACTAACTGTCTCCACTATCTGTAGATGTCTCTTCCGCGTCTCTCCCGCGTGCATTATGAAAAGATGAGGGGTCAGGGACTTCTAGACATTGAAAAGACAACACCAAGGAAAGAACGAAAACATCTCAACCTTTCTTCGGCCGTCATGGAAACATGATCCAACGCGATAACTGTTGCTGTCCGCTATGTCCACCAATTGTCGCTGTATCTGAGGGGTAAAATGGACACAGTTTCTGATATTTCATCGGAACATGATGAAAATAATATTCTCACAATCATTAACCTACTACTAGCCTGATCCTGAATCTACCTTCCTATGAAATGTGCGTGATCAATGCGTGAATGCGTGATGTTCTAATTTTGATTCTCTCTGTTTTTGATTATTGATTTCCAATTATGATTTTTTTCTATTATATTTTTCTATTTTATTTTTCTAATTGATGATTTTTTTTAAAATTTTAACTTTCCGTACAATTTGATTTTTGTTTTTTGAACTTACAATTTTAATTGAATTTTGAATTTTGAATTAAATTTTGAATTTTGAATTAAATTTTGAATTTTGAATTAAATTTTGAATTTTGAATTAAATTTTGAATTTTTGTTTTTGTATTTTTAATCGATATTTTTTTTGAATTCTTGAATTATTAATTTTCTTTTGGTCAATTTTGTGTTGTTTGGCTATGTGTTAAGTGAACAACCTCGTGAAAACCTGAAAATAAAACCTGAGCAGAAAAAGGGTACGGTATTTTAGGGGGTTAAATAACTTATCTTCTGCGAGTCTCTGTCCACCTTGTAACCCAGTGTGCGTAGCTCCAGTGTAACTCGCTGTGTAACTCCTCTGTCCATTATGAAATATACAAGTATAAGTTTGAGAAGGAGAACCTGACTCACTCAATCACACTTTCTTGAATTTTGAAGGGAGAAATTGTCTCACCTGTTCTTCAGTCTTCTTTCAACTTGTCGTCCACTATCGTCTCGTGGCCACCAAATACCGTCCATGATTAGTCCATCCAATATGAAATAAACACGATGTCAGAAGCTGTGACATTGAGGAGGAAAATTGACCCAAGCATTGTGAAATTGTAAGCGTGTCTCACCTATTTTGCTCCCTTCATACAAACCAACTCGAGACGAAGAAATAAGCTGCTGTCCACTAACTGTCTCCACTATCTGTAGATGTGTCCACTAACTGTCTCCACTATCTGTAGATGTGTCCACTAACTGTCTCCACTATCTGTCCCATCTGTAGATGTGTCCACTGCCGTCCACCGCGTTATGAAAAGATAAGAAGTTAGATTTGGGACATTGAACATTGATTGAGCATCATTTGAGAGGAAAGTTGTCCCACCTATTTTCCTCTTCTGTCTTCATACAAACCAACTCGAGACGAAAAAATAAGCAGCTGTCCACTAACTGTCTCCACTATCTGTAGATGTGTCCACTAACTGTCTCCACTATCTGTAGATGTGTCCACTACCGTCCACCGCGTTATGAAAAGACAAGAAGTTAGATTTGGGACTTTGAATTTGGACGGAGCATTATTTGAGAGGAAAGTTGTCCCACCTATTTTCCTCTTCTGTCTTCATACAAACCAACTAACTCGAGACGAAGAAATAAGCTGCTGTCCACTAACTGTCTCCACTATCTGTAGATGTGTCCACTTTCACCACTATCTGTTGTTCACTGCTCACGTCTCACCGTATATATGCGGAAAGAAAAATGATTAGTAACTGGAATAAAACGGTCGCCTACCTACCCCCCCCTCTTACCACCCTGTGAACCAGGCAGGATACCAGGCAGTGTTACCACTTTGTTATCATTAACTGAAAGTATAACTATATGGTTAGTATTAATGAAATGATTTTAATATTGAAACCTGTAGGGGGAGAATGGTTAAATCCTGTAGGGGGTAGAGGGTTAAGTCCTAGTTACTATTCATATGATATCCAAATTTTACGACGATCGCGGACCAACTCCTAATTAAGACCACGTACCAAACAGAAGGGGTCCCTGACAAGACAACCAACAATTTGTTGGCTGTTTGCCAGGGAGGGAGACAAACACACCACGGTAGTGAGAGTCCCAGTTAGATACACCACACGTGACTCCGGCACACGTGATGTAAATAGAGGGCGTGGTCACTACCGAGGTTTCCCACCTAGACACAGTGATCGAGCGAGCTTGCGCACTGTGAATAGGCAGATGAGGATGAAAAGAGAGGAATATCAATCAATCAAATACAGTGTGCTATCGCCGGAACCCCGCCATGATCATGCGTGAGAGAGAGTGGGAAACGAGAGAGATATAGAGATCATGGTGAGATTATCTGAGAACACCCAGGCAGATCAGATCCCCAGAACTAACGATTTGTTAGACCGGGAAATCTGTTCCCCTGGGATATCCCAGCAACCCGGCGATAACATTGAAATGGACCCCGATATAATTTAACTTAAGAAAGGAAATACGAAAACGCTGCTACCTAATTAAAGAATAACTAAGGAATAAAGAACAATATCCTTGCACTTTACCCGAACATGCATGCTTGTAAGATCCCACCTGACAGTTGCCAGGTTGTCTAACACACAGTCACATGGGTAAAACACAAGCTTCACTGCACTCTTTATGAGACACAGTGGTTACATCCACTACGAGATCCTAGAAATCCCCGCACTCAAACCCCTCCCTGCACATAGTGCCCATTGCTCACTTTCCCAGCCCGAGTCTCCTGCCCGGGACTGGTCAGATCCTACTGTTAACTAAAACGCTATGGTAAAACCTATCTCACTTCCGCCTCACATGAATAAACCCATCCTGAATTCCATCCTATCCAGGTGGTCAGATCCTAACAGCTAAATAAAGTAGTTAGAAAACCTAAAATAAGGGTAAAAACTAGATAAAAAAGCTCACACTAAAGACTCGATGACCCAGCCAGCACATATGATCTACTAAAACCCACACCCCGTCCCTCACCCCACACTCAGAATACACCAACTCGGATTCCATCCTATCCGAGTGGTCAGATCCTAGAGGACACGTGATGAAATAACACATGGGAAAAGTGGACATGCAAAGAAACGTAATCATGCAAATACATGGGAAAGAAACCATGCAAAAAAGGAGTAAAGACAATAACTAACGCATGCAAGTTAACACGTAAGGCCTGGCTGCTGGGTATCGAGTCTTATGATAATAACACGATGGGGACTCATTTCACACCTTGGAAATCCATTCTGTGGTGGTGTAAGTACAACTAGAGGGCTGGCCAAATAGAGCGGACCAAAGTGTTTCTATGTTAAGTTAAGCCTGTGAACAGTCCGCTGTAGAATATGGGTGGAGAGAGATGAAAAAACCTGATTATCCTAGTTAAGATTAGCCTAATTATAAGTTAATTATGGAGAGAGAGAAAAGCAATGCCCTGATCAAATGCCCGCACCACACAGAATGGATATCCAGTACGGACAACACACACACGAACACTCTACCACTCTAACTCATTGTACCGCTACACCGCACCAGTAGATGGAAACATAGAAGAAGTGTAGAGAAGCGTTGAGATGAAGACTATACCTGCGTGTGGGGAAATTAGGTTAGCGGATGGGAGAATTTGGAATTGATTGCAGTGACTGAAGGAAATGTTTTTAGAGGGACGCTGAGGGTTTAATTGGGTGAATTTTTGAGGAAAGAGTCTACAGAAATGGTTAAATCTGTCATTATCTCACAGTTACTCACCACCAAAGAGAGCGAGGACTCTGATCTGCCGAACAGGGAGGTGAGAGAAAGAGAGAAAGTTACCATGACAACTGTGTGGNAAGTGTAGAGAAGCGTTGAGATGAAGACTATTCCTGAGAGTGGGGAATTAGGTTAGCGGATGGGAGAATTTGGAATTGATTGTAGTGACTCAGACTGAAGGAAATGTTTTTAGAGGGACGTTGAGGGTTGAATTGGGTGAATTTTGAGGAAAGAGTCTACAGAAATGGTTATATCTGTCATTCACACACACACACACACACACACACACACACACACACACACANCTGATAGAGAAGCGGAGAGAAGGACAGGAACATCTGAAAAGTGGAAGAGATTAGCGGTGATCGAGATTTTCAATCATTTCCATCCAAGTTTGCGTCATATTTCAATTATTTTTATCCAGGTTTTCATGCGGACAGTGTTTCTTACCGGTAGGGTGGAGAGAAGGGAGCTGTAGGTATCCAGCCGGATAGTGACAGGTCCAGAGACAGAGAGAAAGTGGGACTCCTGAGACAGAAATTGATTAGAAATGAGGTTGATTTCTCATCATTTTTAACGGAAATATCTATAATATAAAGGAAAGAGGCACTTATAGGAAATCGGTTCCGCTGTATATGGATAACTCGACCAAATCGAGTTGGAGAACCGGGATTTTTTGCAAGGTGGTAGATAGATAAATTCCGCTGTCGAACATCATTTCGGATTTTTGAATTAGGTCTTAGATTTTTTGTAATCGGCGTTCAAAGTTGGGAAAAGGGGTGCAAAAAACGACTATGCGATATAGGAGGAATAAGCGTTGCTAGGCGACGCAAGAGTTGCACGTGCATGTATATTGAAAGTGCGCGCGCTTCACTGCTGTTGTCATTTCGTTGCTCCTTTGTTTTGATACGTTTCAATTTTGATGCTGCACTTATTAAATTTCTCTAATTCACTCAGTATATCCAAAATTAAGTATACCACGCCCACTTGACGGGTGTTCTAGTAATTATATAGTCGCAATCATAATATAATTAATAATTATTGAGTTGTCGTCATCAATTATAGTCGAAATCATGAGATATGACCCTAACCTGTATTCTGAAAAAGTCCCACGTCAGTAAGCGGTGTGTTGAGTGCAGCTGTCACTGGGACAGTGGATCTGTAGCGTTATAGTGTCCCGACAGCGCACCTGAAATGAGGGAATGTTAGAAATCGGGGATATTTTATCGGAGAAGAATGGTTTGGCTGGTGATTTCCTTCCAACTGTGAACAAAATCGTCGAGAATCGTTAACGTTTGCTGCTGACGATTTTCGACATGAACAGGCGAAAAATTGGTCCGAATAGACCGAATTTTGCTTAAAATGGTCTATTTCTGGCCAATTGGACGATCGATTAGGTCTAATTGGACTAAATTAGGCTAATTAGGTCTAATTAGAGTGATAATCGTAAACCTAATTAAGAGGGAAGTGGGTCTCACCTTGTGCAGCAAGATTAAACTCTCGGACGGTAGCTAACCTAGAGTAGATAGCAACGAAAAGGAAAACGTATATCGAGAAGTGAGTACCTACTCAGATAACGAGGGCTTGTCACGTGACTTGCAACGAACTCAGCGCTCATTGGCTGAGGTCGCCCCACTTGCGCCTGATTGGTTCACGCGACACACGTGACGCTAGCGCGCGTCGCTGATTGGCTGCTCACTAATGGAGACATGTCGCCACGTAGTCTGTCTGTGTGCTTAGTAGTTCGGCTGATGTAGGGTACCTGCAGCCAATTAGAGCACTGCGTTCCTGTCACGTGTCTAGAGCGGACCAATCAAAAAATTACCAAAGTTTGGTTGTTCATTGCCGTGTGTGTGTGTGTGTTATGATCATCACTTTATGTGTGTGTGTGTGTGACTGTGAGAACGGTTTTATTTGAGGTAGAGTAGCTCCAGCCAATCAGAGCGCTGCGTTCAGGTCACATTTCCATTGCGGACCAATCAGGAAATTACCAAAGTTTGAGCGGGATACTCTCGAATATTGCCGTGTCTATGTAATGATCATCAGAGTGTGTGTGAAAGTGGAAGGTTACAATTGCTCTTTCTATATAAGTGTGTGCGCTCACTAATCACACGTGGAAAACTGATGTTCTTTTACCCAATTACAAAGGTGATTTATTCTCGAATAAAGAGGGCGGGATTTATTAAGTAGAGAAACGCTTGCGTAGGATTTGGGATTGAATTGAGGGCGAAGGAAATTTGAAACAGAGAAGAAGTTAAATGAGTAATTCTCGAATCTAAACTTATTAGAAACAGGATTAAGATGAAGCGGGATAGGCAACAGAAAGTGGGGGTGTTTTCCCCAATTTTTCATTTCTTGCTTTGAGGAAATGTTTCATGACAACGAAAACAGGGTATCTAGATAAAGTTTCTGAATGACCAATCATCAATTATAATACTCATTATAATACAATCTTCAGTATAAAATCCGAATATGTTTTGAAATTGAAATTCACAATATATCAACAACTATCTATACATAATGATAAATCTCTCGTTCCTTATTAAATACTCAACTAGAAATGAAATGATCGTTCTAAATAGACTTACAATGATAAAGTTTATTCCTTATCTAAAGTTTTTGTCCGTGATAGGGACTCACTGGGCTCACGTTCGAGAAAACTTACACCACTTTGTTGAAGGGGTTGAACGGATAGGTCAGGGTAACGTGGCGAGAAAGTGCTCCAGTCCTTGGAAATATGCTCCGATCATGCACTTCGTTAGGGAAAACCCTGAAATTAATGTGGTGTCAAACCTCAGAAAGGTGTCAATGTGGTGTCAGCCTACAGAGTGGTGTCAGAGTTCAGAGTGGTGTCAGAGTACAGAGTGGTGTCAGAGTACAGAGTGGTGTCAGAGTGCAGAGTGGTGTCAGCGTACA
>CAMPET010000148.1:47098-58726 GCA_946803715.1 Beroe ovata
GTGGTGTCAGAGTACAGAGTGGTGTCAGCGTACAGAGTGGTGTCAGAGAACAGAATGGTGTCAGCGCACAGAGTGGTGTCAGTGTACAGAGTTGTGTCAGAGTGCAGAGTGGTGTCAGTGTAAATAGTGGTGTCAGAGTACAGAGTGGTATAAATTTGTATATTTATTCAAGTGCTTGGCTTGTTGCTTTGTTGTTGATATTTCATATTTTATGTTGTATTGGAAATATACCTACACATTGTTATCTCAACAATGCCAGGACACACACACACACCACAGACACACAGTATACACAACACATACAAACATAAGGCCTGTGTGTGTGTACATGATACAATAAGGCTCATTCCCTTGATTAGATTTCAGCAGCACTCACTTACTCAATGTAATGTAATCCTGTGATCGCATGCTACCAGTATTACCATGGATTTTATACCAATAGCTGACTATCGTATTCCACTATAATCATAGACTAAAACTAGAGTCCACTATAATTATAGACCATAAACCATCATGAGTCCACTGTTATCAAGACCTCTATAAAATTAGGAGAGGCTGTCAATAGGCAATGTTTGTGTAGCGGTATGCTACCGAATTCATATGAATGGAATTGTCATAGCGGCATATGTACGTGTTTTTGTACCATAGCATGTAATAAGGCAATGTATGCTATAGTGACAAATTGAGGACGCATCACACAGTATCGATCACAATTCATTAATTTGCCACACCTTCATACCTTCATACCGCAATACAACATTCTTCAATAGCAACTACTGTACTGATATGACCCTTGGTCCCTTGACTGCTACTAGTAAAACATAGAGACAATATTTCGATACAAAACTTCTCCATGTTTGATCAATCAACAAAAATTCTAGAACATTGTGAAAATTCTATTCCACCAGCCCTGATGATGTCTGATGATGTTCGGTTATATCCGAATGGATTAGTGACCATTTGGCTACTTTCATGGAAATTCCGTTCACCGGTTGGAATGCGCAGTGACACAGAGTCGTGGTAAAAACTTTGTCTTGGACGTACATTGCGCGCGCATTACGCCGCGCGCAGCTCTCGGAGAAATGATACGAATTTCCTCCGCAATCAATTTTACTGAGATATCGTTTGTAACACACATGTTTTCAGATGGCCCAGTTAGACCCCGACGAAGTAGCTTGTCTTCGACCACTACTGACGATGCTGTGAGTTTCTTTGTTACTGAGCTATTTTCCACTCTATTTGCAATTATAGTTGTAACCACTCAGTTTAGCCACTCAAATCCGCCCAATTCTAACCCCACCCAATCAATCATTGATTCAGGTCCCCGCCAAGGACAAAAACCCTGACTGGTACAGGTCAATGTTCAAAAGTACACATCAGATTGAGCAAGCCCCTGAAAAACCGCCTGCTGTACTGAGAAAAGCCTCTGTATATGAACAGTGAGTGTTGTCATGTTGTCGTCATGGTGTTGTCATGGTGTTGACAGAGTCTTGTCAGTGTGTTGTCAGGGTGGTGAAAGTTCATATTCCTCAGAGAAGTGGAGAAGATTAATCAATACCATGCTGAGCGAAGTAGACGTGAGTTATTTCACCTCAATTCCTGCTAAACTTTTCATTGTCGTTGTTGCTGTCAAGATTGCTACGCCTGTTGCTATGTCACTGTTGCTACAAGAGTTGCTATGTCACTGTTGCTACATGAGTTGCTAACACACTGTTGCTACAAGAGTTGCTAACACACTGTTGCTACAAGAGTTGCTAACACACTGATGTTGCTGCATGTTGGGGAAATTTTCACATTATTCTATCCAATGGATAGTATCCATGAACTCTGTATTCCATCCTACACAGTAGGTACTCATACCGTACTAAATACTACTCCTCTGTAACTAATGATTCCTCCTTAATTTATATGTGTTGATTCTTTACGTACACTTAATAACTCAATGTTTACATCACATCTTTTACTTTTTATCATGATTTTACCACTGATTTTTATTTCCATATCTGATTAATTTGAGCATGACTCGAAATACCAGAGGAAATTCATTGAGCATGGAACACGTGTTATCATCGTGACACGTGTGATATTGATATAACTGCATGGAACATAGGGTATTACACTGCAACACAGATATTACAATAACGCTAAGAAAACGGCTTGAATTCTAACTGGGCTATGATTGGCTATTGACTGAAGCTATGACGGCATTGATTGGCTATTGACTGAAGCTATGACGGTTTTGATTGGCTATTGTCTGCAGTTATTCGGAAAGCTATGATTGGCTATGATATGTATGTGTGTGTCTGCTAAAGACAGAAGCATGACTGCATGGTCCCCCAGGGGGCGGGGGACCACCCCACACACCCCCTCCACTGCCACACCCCCGCTAACTGGGCTCCCCTCCCCAGGACCCAGCAGACAGAGCCTCACGGGGCGACCCATGAAATCCGCCACTCTCCTCGGACTAGCTCGTTCCCATGAGGATGGAACTCCGATACCACAGCACGAGGATTTCGTTGTTGTTGACACTCCCCCCACCTCCTCCGCAATACTGGACGAGGGTCCACTTAGTGGGAGTGGAGTGGACACTCCCTCCTCCTCCTCTGTAGCAGCTGACCAGGATCCACTTAGTGGAAATACAGTGGACACTACACAGAGTGGGGCTGGCAGTGAAGGAGGGGATAACAGCAGTGAACCCATCGTAAGTGAAGCTGAGGATAGCACTGGACAGTGTGTTGAGGAACATAGTGAGAGGGAACAGACTGAGGAAACTGTGGGGGAGGAGGAAGCTGGCAGCGAGCCAACTCTCCAGGAGGATGTTGATGAAGTTGTGTTGGTCTGCTCGGGGAACGCTACAACATATCATCAGAGTGAGGTCGACAGTGAAGGAGGCGGAGTCCCTGAGCAAAGTCATGTCACTGAGGAAAGTGATGACGTCACAGCTGTACAAACAGAGGAGGAAACACAGACAGTTGTTGAGATAGCGGAGTCAAGTGACGAGTCTCAGATGTCGGATGGTGAGATCGACAAGAAGAACCTGCTCCTCCTGACAGCGGCTGTGTCGGAGAGTGAATCAGACGACACGAGTGAGATGAAGAACGGGTTGGACGAGGATGTCTCATTGAATGGAGAGGAGGAGGGGAAATTGCTCTCTGCTCTGAAACTCCATGACACGGACAATAGAGTTCATACCCCCGAATTAGTTTGAGGAGGGGAGTGGGGCGGCGTTGCTAATGGTAACACCCTCACTGAGACAGTTACAATATCGAGTGTTTGTCTGATGTTCATGTTAGACAAACACTCGATAGAGTGTTAGACAAGCCTATGTTACAAAGATTGCTATGATCATAGGTAGTTACCTTTGTAACCGTGTGACACAGACAGTCAGGACAAGTGCTGCGCGCACGGTGCTTTTTTCAGCAGTGTATAGGATCAGAGTAAGGGTTGTTTTGCATGGACTTGTAGTGAAGTAATCTCAAATATCACTAAACATCAGCAATTTTATACATTACTTCCATCAGATTATAATTTTCTTTGATTTTAATTTCTTTAATCGATTGAAATGGGCAATCGATAATCAGACATCTATCGAATCTCTTGTCGTATAATTTCTCTCCTGTATTTTAACCTTGCCGCTGACTCTATCATATATGGTTAGTGTGTGTGTGTGTGAATAGTTTTGTTGTGACGAATTCCATTGAGTTTAAACCAAATATAACCTCTTCTTATTTTGTTACCTCATCAGCACTATTCTATAGTTTGGTATCCTTGGTAACCAGCGTGGTATCCTTGGTAACCAGCGTGGTATCCTTGGTAACCAGCGTGAAAACCTTGCTTATTGACGATATTGTTATCATATGGAATAGAAAGATTTTTAATCTGATGCAATCACAAAATAAAGTAAATATCGTCAACAATGCAATAATTAATGTAAAAATTCTGAGGTTTGTCAACTCTAGTGATTGGTCAATTGCAGCATTATTCCATATTTGGATTTAATCACTCTCTGTTACATCAGCATGTCTGTGATGTTTTCACTCTTTGGTTTTGTTATCATTTCATAGTTCTTCGATATGAACAGGTAGATCTTCAACTGCAAAATGTCACTATAGAAATGGTTGTTTTGTTAACGACATAATGTTACCACGGTTTTAGTACATCTGGTTATTATGGTAACTATGATAACTGTATCAGTCAACCATGGTAACTATGATAACTGTATCAGTGAACCATGGTCACTATGGTAACTGTATCTGATAACCATGGTAACTATGGTAACTCACGTATCTGTAATGCATTGTCTCCACCCCACTAATCATGTTCATGAAGCGGTCCTCATCCAGACTCCTGATTCTCTCCTCCATTATTTTCCCATCCTTCGGCCACTTCCTGCCTGTCTTGGGTAAGAGCCGGGGAAACCGGCTCTTCCCGCCCAGAGAGAGAATCTGACTAGATCTGTCCATCGCCAGACTGTGAGAGAGTGAGTTGTTACTGTGTTGCTATTAGCAATACGAGCTATGTTGCTATTGGCAATACGAGCTATGTTGCTATTGGCAACATGAGTAATTGTTGCTATTGGCAATACGAGCTATGTTGCTATTGGCAACACGAGCTATGTTGCTATTGGCAATACGAGTAATTGTTGCTATTGGCAACACGAGCTATGTTGCTCTTCCATCTCCAATTTACCTGATGATAAACTCGAAGAAAGCAACTGCAAAGTTCTCAGCAACAATGGCCATCTCCTGAAGTGTTGCTTGCACATCAGTTCCTGTATTGTCACCGTTATCCACCTTAGGTCGCAGAACCTCCAGCCACTCCTGACACTGTTAACATGTGTTTTAATAAAACATGTCACAACATCACTATGACAACATAACTATGACAACATGACCATGACAACACTCTGACACCATGACAACACACCTGCATCATGTGGCTCCTCATTTCCACGCACAGTGGTTTCAGTATACTTCCACAATGTTCGAGATGGGTGTTTGGTTGTATCTGATTGTCAATGACTAGTGGACAAGCGCGTACTTTGCTCAGTGATTTGTGCCAGTTAAAATCGTCACTCTGCAATAACGGAGAGTTACTAAAGTTGTATGTTTCTCAGGACGATAAGAAGGTGTTGTTTTAGTGATAAGAAGGTGTTGTTGATAAGAAGGTGTTGATAAGAAGGTGTTGATAAGAAGGTGTTGTTGATAAGAAGGTGTTGTTTTAGTGTTGTCAGTGTGTACTGTGTACCTTGGAAATGGCGCTCAGCTGCAGTGTTTTCTGTTCGAACTCAAAGAACAAACCTTCTCCCTGTAACAATCGAACATTATAGTGTTGTCCATATTACCCTGATGTGCGATGTTAACAGTGCTATGTTAACAGTGCTATGTTAACAGTGCGATGTTAACAGTACGATGTTAACAGTACGATGTTAACAGTACGATGTTAACAGTGCGATGTTAACAGTACGATGTTAACAGTGCGATGTTAACAGTGCGATGTTAACAGTGCGATGTTGGCATGGTTTTGTTAACATGGAAGTGTAAACTAAATGCTACACACAAAGCGATGTTTGCATGGTGATGTTGTTAACAGTGACAGTTTAATGTTAACAGGTTTCGTTCACAGACCTTCTCTATGATTTCCTTGGTATGCTCCTCCATGATCGAGCACTCACTGTATAACACTCTCCTGCACTCACTGTATAACACTCTACTGCACTCACTCTAGCTGTACCTATACAAGCTGAACGATACAAGCAAAGTGAAGGTAGGAAATGTACCGGCGATTTTCCAAAACGAGATGGATATCAAATCTAGACAAAATAGTTTATATGGCTGGGTACAAAGCTATTTGCTCCCCTTCAAACAGTTGATTTGATGAAAGAGAAGCTTGTGAAGGGGACCGACATTGGAAATGTGCCAGAAGTTAACATCATATGTCAAACACAAGTGTTTATTATTAGACCTGCTCTATTTCTGTGCTGGTTATCGTAACCTGATAGGGCCCCTAAACAAGATAATTCTCTCTGATACACACACAACGAAACAATGAGAATATCGGAGACAGTATATTGGTGAAGTCCAATGGTTTTTCTGTATAAATTACAATATGAGGGAAATGTCACTGACCACGTACATTAATCGATGGGGAGTGAGGGAGTGAAATATTGCAGCAGACAAGGAGGGTGACGTTATGTGGTGAAGCAGTCACTGAGCTGACATCTCAGAGGAATCAAACTCGAGGATACATGGTACAGATAATTAGATTTGATACTCGCGATAGATACTATCATGACACTGCGAGACATAAGTGTTACCATGACAACATTGGTCTTGTTGCTATGGAAACGGTGGTCTTGTTGCTATAGCAATTACAGGCTACAAGCATAATAGTACATTCAGGTTTTCGTAAAAGTATTGGGCATAGAATTTTTTCTCGATGAGATAGGTCAAAAATTCCATAAGATTCGTAATCTACGGTCAAAAATAGGTCGGATACATATCTTTTCATGTCTCTCAACAGAAAACCAATTTTTGGCCATCCTGACTCCAAGAATTTGTGATTGTGTTTCTCCATTCCATCCATTCGACTCCTAAAATGGCAAAAATAATTTCGTGTGATTTTAATGAAAATACTATCGGTTCCTAGCTATTTTTGGACGCCGAATCGATTGCAAGTAGAATTTTGGGGCTATCTTGCTCCCCTGAGGCATCACTTGGTATTCAAACTCAAAAGAACAAACCATCATTAAGTTGGCATACGGTAATAAATTTCACCGTTTTCTCGATGAGATAGGTCAAAAATTACTTCAGATTCGTAATCTACGGTCAAAAATAGGTCGGATACATATCTTTTCATGTCTCTCAACAGAAAACCAATTTTTGGCCATCCTGACTCCAAGAATTTGTGATTGTGTTTCTCCATTCCATCCATTCGACTCCTAAAATGGCAAAAATAATTTCGTGTGATTTTAATGAAAATACTATCGGTTCCTAGCTATTTTTGGACGCCGAATCGATTGCAAGTAGAATTTTGGGGCTATCTTGCTCCCCTGAGGCATCACTTGGTATTCAAACTCAAAAGAACAAACCATCATTAAGTTGGCATACGGTAATAAATTTCACCGTTTTCTCGATGAGATAGGTCAAAAATTACTTCAGATTCGTAATCTACGGTCAAAAATAGGTCGGATACATATCTTTTCATGTCTCTCAACAGAAAACCAATTTTTGGCCATCCTGACTCCAAGAATTTGTGATTGTGTTTCTCCATTCCATCCATTCGACTCCTAAAATGGCAAAAATTATTTCGTGTGATTTTTATGAAAATATAATCGATTCCTAGCTATTTTTGGACGCTGAATCGATTGCAAGTAGAATTTTGGAGCTATCTTGCTCCCCTGAGGCATCAATCGGTAATCAAACAGCTGGCATACGGTACCGTACTAAAGCTCATCGTTTCACGAATAGTGTATTTTGATCCATGACACACGATGAAGTGACGAAAATTACTATAGAAACAAGACACAGTGTCAGTGAAACGTGCAATATCTCCATCCCCGGAGAAATATTGATAAATGATAACGGATAGATTGTGACACAATATCACGTGTGTATCACGTGTGTATCTAGTGTTGGTGTATCCGTGAACTGTGAACAGTCTCTGTGTATTGAGTAGTGGACAGGAAGTTCATGAACCATGGCACCGGGATATCATGTTATCAAGTTGATAACCTCACATAGCTACATGTCACTTAGCAACGTGACTGCGGTAACTTAGCAACGTTACTCCGGTAACTTAGCNTATCATGATTCTGGAGATCCTAGTCACACTGAACTGAATAAGAAAGGGGAGTTTATTTTTCATGAGTTATTGAAAGTATGCCCGAAATACATGATTGAGGAGTTCATAATAATGCCTGATGAGTCACAGATTAATGAACCAGAGTATGTTAAATATTTGGGGGTGCTATTCGACAATAAACTTCGATTCCGACAGCATATTAATGTTCTCACTACCAAAATTAACCGTATAGTTGGAATCTTATGGAAGTGTGAACATCTCAATACTGCAACAAAAAAGACCATTTATCATGCTTTTGTAGAATCACACTTGAACTATGGGATACTTGCATGGGGCGCCTCGTTTGCAAAAAATCTTACAATTAACGGTAATACACAACACGTACCAGAAAATCTCAAAGCTCTCTCACTTGCACAAAATAAAGTACTGAGAGCAATCTTCAGAAAAGCTAAATATGACAAAGAAGCAAAGTTATATACTAGTAATACGACACTATACCAGAAACTTGGAGTTATGAAGATTAATGACTTGTATTACTTCAATTTAGCCTGCCTAGCTTATGATGCTTTTCATGGGAGTAAACTGCCAGAAAAAATAGCTGAGAATTTCGTTAGAAGATCAGAAATAACAGGGATCAGTACTCGGAGGACGGTAACAGATTTACACTGCAAAACACCGAGACTATCTTCTACTTTTACTAAACCGAGTACAGCTGCAACACTTATATGGAATTTGTTACCCACTGAAATACGACTTAAAAAAACAAAAAATAGCTTTAAAAACGAACTAAGAAAGTACTTGATACTTAAGTATAATGGATAAAGTCAGGCCCTACTATACTATTTCACAGTGTAAGTGCCAAAGATTATTCTTTCAGAGTTTGTCTATACAAAATTTTTGCTACGTTGTCGCCGTAAAAGAACCGCACGCTATGAAAGCGGTTTAAAGAGAAATGCGTGTTTCACCGGGGAACGCTCTTGACAGCCAGATGAGCTGTTGCGAACTCCGGTTCTTTACAACCTCACATCACATTTCAATCACCTCAGTACCTCACTCTTACCCCACTTTCTTATGCCCTTAAAAATTTGAGAACTATCCTCTTAAAGAATGCAATACATAATAGTAATATCATACCTTTTCCAATTTAAATACATGGACAAAATCGAGTATATGGAGGATTTGACATAAAGAAGTGTGAGGGATCGATTTTGAAAATGTGATATTATACATGTACTTACTAATACATTTTCAATTCAATTCAATTCAAAAATACAGAGTGGTGCCATAGTTCAGAGTGGTGTCAGAGCAAACAGAGTGGTGTCAGAATACATGGAATGTGGCCGAGTGAGTTTTAAGTAACCCGGTGCTATTTGTCTCCCAAATAAAGGCTGGTTTTTCTCGATCATATGCATACTCAATAACCAGTGTATTCCGTACGCCAGGAATACACATCAGGTACCAGTCATCGTTTCCCTAATCGGTCATTACTTGGGCGTTGTAAAACTTATCATATATTCAAGAACACAAAGAGTCGTTGCTATGCACGCGTATACACAATACAAAGCGTCCATCATGATATATGCTACTTTTATTTTGTTAGTTTTTCAAGATCTTATTGGTTTTCAAAGATTTGAATGGTGTCAGAGTACAGAGTGGTGTCAGAGTACAGAGTGGTGTCAGGGGTAAGAACAGAGTACAGAGTGTAGTCAAACTTTTGTCAAACTTGCTCTATAATAATATGTTTCTCAACTTAGAATAGGACCATGACGGAGCATTAGAGCTCAACTTCCCGCCAGTTTTCTATGTGAAACAGGAAGGGCGCCACACAGCTCCAGGACTGAAACTCCTGATTCTGAATCACCACCACTCTGCAGTCCCGCTCCCGCTACTACTCCCCCACTTTACAATCCCCCCATATTGTCTCACAATTCATCCTCCCAATTGAGTCCCCTGACCCCCTGTACCCCCTGGACTCTCTCACTGTGTCCCTCACTATTGAATCACGGTGCTCACCCATACGACTGGAGAAAGTCTCTCTAAGCCGGGTCCCTGGAAATCAGGAGTAGGGGCAGGGTACAGATATGTGGCACACCGGGCCCTACACAAGCCCACTATTACCCCGAGTAACCGGTTCCATAAGCCCGTCTACATAGCGGGATCATGCCGGAATATACGATGTAAGGAGTGCAGCTTCACTGTGGAGTGTGCGAACATCAGAGCGCAGAGCGATATTGAGACTCTGATATCAGATTTGGAGACGGAGCTGGAGACATTGGCTGAGAGACGGGCAGCGAGACATGCTGCTCTTTTGGAGACAAGAGACGGTCTCGGGGAGTTTGCTCTCTCATCTCCGCACAGTGTAGCACGTCATAGTCAAGTGTTGCTTGGAGACGTGACGTCACCCACTGATAGAGTAACACGTGACAGCAGAGTGTTGCCTAGAGACGTGACGTCACCCACTGATAGAGTAACACGTGACAGCGGAGTGTTGCCTAGAGACGTGACGTCACCCACTGATACCATGGAGACGCTGGTTGCAGTTGCAGAGTTGCTGAAAAGGGAATCGGAGGAGTTTCTACTGGAGAGTAGAGATGGGATGAGAGACTTCGTATCAGACTATCAGACTTGGGACGAAAAGTTGAGCTCTGATCGCGGGACATGGCAAAACACCAAACACACTGACACTACAGTGCATAACACAGTACACAACACTTCACCTGTAATTAGTGTTGTGGGAGCATTACACCGATCTGAAAATCTGGCTGTGCTCTTTGATGCAGAGGAGGGAGGGGAGGGGAGATGGGAGGAGAGAGGGGAGGGGAGTCTGTTCCTCAGTGAAAAGTACGAGCAGAACCACCTACTGGAGATGATATGTTAGTATCTGTATAGCACGCTGTGTGTGATATATCACGCGATTAATCTGTGTGTATGAATGTGTGTGCTGAGTGTGAAATCACGCATTGTGTGTTTGTGCGGAGTGGACGCGTGTGTGTGATATCACGCATTCTATATCGCTGACATATGCTGGGTACGATGTGTGGACTGTCGGCTGCGCTGATCTCTATTGTGTACTACTGATGATCGGGAACTGTTATATTGATGCTCGGGTACTGATGTTCACACTGATGATTAGAATCAGTATCGCAATAACACAAGTACACAGCTACACCATCCAACAAATTGTTCTACCTTCTTTCATAGCAACATTCCACAAATTCTAATATTCTCAAATATATTCACGATATGCCCGAATATGATTGAATTGCTCTATTTTTGGTCGCTTTTCGTTGTACTGATTCATATATACCAGCAAGTGATCTACATGAGTCTACGTGCGTATGTGCATGTGTGTGTGTGTGTGTGTGTGTGTGTGTGTGTGTGTGTGTGTGTGTCGGCATAGACACACACTCACACACACCTGTTCACACACACACAATCACACGCAGTGTGTGTGCTAGTCGTCAGTCCATTGCGACGGTTTAGTGTTATTAAGGGAGTGTGTGTGTGTGTGTGTAGGTGTGAAGATACCACGCACTGTATTTTCACTTCCAATCCCAAGCTCTTGTCCCTTCCTCTTATCTTGTAGTCGTGATCTACTGGGTGCTACCTTTTAATTATAAGTACAGATCGGTCATAATTCCACTCCCCCTGATTTTTTAAAAACTCCGCACCTCAATTTCGCAGTTGTACATTGCTACTTACCTGTTTACTTGCCTTATTATTGTAAAACACCTATCTATACGTGGCGAGTGTGGGTATGTATGGGATACCCATCTGTTGTAGACAGCACTAAGTACCTGTGAGACACACACACACACACACACA
>CAMPET010000148.1:58970-102523 GCA_946803715.1 Beroe ovata
TTCTTGGGCTAGGTTTTTTTTGGTTTTTTTCGGTTTTTTTTGGGCTACAAACCCCCCAATAATTGCTATCCGGCGCTCAACTCCAGGATGTTTTTACTCGCCCCCCCCCCCACTTTTAGCTCCCTCTATAGAGTCGCGTAGTCAATATCAAACACTCCTGCTTTCGATTGGCTGTTGTTCGTCTGATCAACACAGTTTATTGGTTATCACCTCTATTTTATGTGCTCTGATTGGCCAGCGACTGTCACGTGACTGACTTGACACGTTGCATACTAGTTTGTGTGCGTGTGTGTTTAATTTGGTAATGAAAGTACTCATGCCTAGTCGATTTCTTCCCCTGTATACACTCATATACACACAAAAACATACAAAAACACACTCACACAAACAAACAAACACACGCACAATTACACAAATAAACAAACAAACGCACGAACAGACACACACACACACACAGACATGCTTGCTAGAGGTTTACTCTCCATTGATTTTTAACGATTGTGTTTTTGTCCGGTACCTACTTACTGTTGCTGAGTACTATCCAATACCTACCTATCTGAAAACTGTTTTTCCTCGTGACTCATATCAGTCCTTGTTGCTATGGCAACGTGATGTTACTATTGAAGTGAGATGCCCTACATCTACAGAGCAGGTTAGTCCGTGATTAGGCCAGGTTAGTCCTACTGTAGGACTCGCCTGTGTGTAACCGTGTTGTCATGGTAACTGTTGTCATGGTAATCGGTTATGGTTGTTATGGTTATCATGTGATGGTTGTAATGGGTGTGGTTGTTGTGGGTGTGGTTGTTTAGTTGGGTAATTACTGTATTGGATTTCCTCATGTCATTGGGAATGTGTTTTCCCCCAACAACAGATGGTCAACATATTCTCTCTCTCTCTGTGTTTTATCATAATATAATCGTGTGTGGTAAACACATACACACATAGTTGTCCAACATTTCCCCCATTTCTACCCCTCCTCCAATTTTCCCGGCAGCGTTTTCTCACTCACTGCGTGTATACTGTATACTGTGAGTGACCTCATGAGAGTTGTGCATTTCCCTCTCACTTTACGAGCTGAGAATATAATTCTCTCACTCTCACTGACTAATTGAGTCTGTACTTCACTGCTTGCTAGTCCACCAATCTGCCAATCATAGATCAGCTAGAAATTCACACTAGCCAATCACAATCGAGTATGTATATCCTCACACACGCCTATACATGTGTGTAGCTCAAGTTTTCTCAATATTCTCTCGTGCTTCATTCTACGTAGAAAACATTTCCTTGTGTTTGTACCTAATCTGGTATCTGACCAGTCTGTGAGGGAAATATGTGCGCGCGTGTGTATGTTAGTGTGTCTGTGTGTTTGTTTGTGTGTGTGGGGGGAGTGTAGTGAGGTAGACTTAGGACACACACCACCAGCTATAGTAATAGAGTTCATTATTAAACTGTGAGTGTGTTGGGATCTGTGTGTTTTACTCGGGAAATATGACTATTGTCAGTCGCTATATATTGTCATGTCCAACTATAATAGAGTGCTGCATTTATAACCTATAATAATAGATCCACATATATGTGATATATTGACCTTGTTTTTATGTTGTTATTGCCCAAGTACCCACTTGGTTTATAGATATGTCGATGTAGGTATTGCTCTATGTGACAAATCTGACCATGTTATAACCGATCAAACGTATATTGCTCCTTTATAATAATAACCATAGGCAGCTGTTATTGTTGTGATGATCGCAGATGATGGAATTCCTAATTTGCATTCAAATTTGGCTGTGTATTCAGATGAGCCAGACTTTGTGCCCCACCCTCTCTCCCTCTCTCCACAGTCTCAACCTCAGTATCCTCCTCTCTCGCCCCCTCTCTCAGACCCCAACTCTTCACACTTGCATCCCCTCCCCCCAATTATTTCCATCAGTGTTGCAGTAGACATACACAGTGTACACTACCCTAGTGTGTACACTGTACCTACCTACTACATTGTGTTTGTATTGTGGTTGTATTGTTAGTTCTAACTCCCCCCCCCAACACAAATCTTACTTCCCTTTGTTATCAGCAGCAACGCAGTTAAGTAACTTGAACAAGACGTGGAGCAACAATTTCACTTTTCCGTTGCCACGTTTCGTCGAGGTCACAAATTCTGTGAATTTGTATCCATTCCACTGTTTCGCGTCGCGCGCGAGCGCAATTTCGTAGTCATGTTGCGCGCACTGTATACAGCGCGTAAAAGTTTGCTTTTTTCTTATGATGTCATAACTATGCACATTGCTGTGCAAACCACGCCTTATTTGCAGTGAAAAACTTACCCAAATCTTGATATACACATCCTTACAATCCTTTACAATGAAATAGGTACCAAGTTTTCCGTTAGAAACCTCTTTTTCCCGCGAAGAATTGCCATTCTTGGTAAAATTTATGAAAGCCATGTGAATCATGTTTTAGATTGTTGATTTTCACTGCCAGACTTCACTCACTTGTATATTATAACAGTGAAATTCTATATCATTTTATCTGGGGCATGTTTGCAAGGATGAATTACTCCGAACAGAAGTCACAATTTGTAAGCTCTACTACTCTCTCGTACTTGTGTTTCACACTGCGTTGCTAAGAAGCTACATTGTTGCTTACAATTGTTGCTAACGTGGAGTGGTTGATGAGTGAGGAGACACAGTGAATTCTGGTTGCTAGGAGGGTTGCTATAGCAACCTCACTCTGATTGTTGTGGTTGTTTATGAGGAGAGGCTCGGCTAGGGACAAATATCTCAAATTTGCTGCGTTACAAGACATACCAACTCCAGTCAGTACGTGTTAGTCTGCTTTGTCACAGGCACTTTACTTTATAGCTAGAAACTTCCTTGAATTCAGTAGAATTTGCACATCTTTCCCTTCTATCAGTTCACATACCGTCGTTACCAGATTGATTGTGTTGCTGTCAAATGTTGTCATGGTAACAGCTGTTAACACTGACAACACTCCCTGATAACACGTGTATTTCAGCGTTACAGCGGAGTGATAGTCGCAGTATTGCCGAGGGAGTACAGAGGTCGCTATCACCCACTGACAGAACACCGACCCCTCCCTCCATTAGCAGGGGCAGATTAGCACGTGAGTATTTAGGGAGGGCAGATTAGCACGTGAGACTTTAGGGAGGGCAGATTAGCACGTGAGTAGTGGATGTGTGGATAGTGTGTGAGGGGTTGTGAATGGGGGAGTGAAGGATGTCAGTGTATTATGGGAAAGGGCGGGAGTGGGTAGTTCGGGCACGTGAGTAGCCTATGTGGGGAGAGAGGGGAGAGGGGGAGTACAGTACATTTAGGGAAGACATTATCAGAGCGGAGTGGGGAGTGTTATCTTGTCAATAGCTTGCTAACTCTGATTACCCCGTATCAGGAGGGGGTGTAGTAAGGGGTGGTGGTCACAGAGGGGGACATGCTCCTGTCACCTCTCCTCAGAATGACGGGTTAGTCACTTACACACAGTTACCATGGTTACACCATGATGTATATCCATGTTTACACACAGTTACCATGGTAACATCATGATGTATATCCATGTTTACACACAGTTACCATGGTTACACCATGATGTATATCCATGGTTTAACACTCCGTATCTATGGTAACATCATGATGTAGTGTATATCCATGTTTACACACTCCGTTACCATGGTTACACCATGATGTATATCCATGGTTACACACAGTAACCATGGTAACACCATGATGTATATCCATGGTTACACACTCCGTTACCATGGTTACACCATGATGTATATCCATGGTTACACACTCCGTTACCATGGTAATTCGTCCTCCTCACCTATGTTTCACATATAACCTGCAGATACTCTGATCGTTATGTTGCTGACCCTATGACCAGGTATAACAAGCTCCTATACATCAGCACCTTAATTAGCTCGTTAATTACTTAGTTAGTCTACTTCAGTTTTGTTTCACTTGCCCGCAATCTGTGACAAGCACATTCCTGCTCCTTTATAAACATTCCCGCGCACTCTGAATAATATGCATTCTGATCTCATTATCTCGCTGCTCTAGCAGCCTGGTTTGTAACCTGAACCTGCCCCCTCCTATTCTCTCCCCCACTTGGTATGTTTGTCACTACACGCGTTGTGTGTGTCTGACCGTTGTATTGACCGTTGTGTTCTCACTGTCGCTCAGTAGACTGTGTATTTTAGTAATTAATTAACTAATTACTCGGGTCCACTCAATCCTCATCGTACTAACACTCACACATGCATCGTTACACTCATACATGCATGGTTACACCCAGAGAATGTGCTACTCTCAGTGTAACACTCGGTGTAGCAGGTGTTTATGTTACGGTTCACACAGAGCAGACTCATGGTAACGCACCGTTATTCCATGATGCGACTGTATGATTCCAGTCTTTCCCAACCACAACCCCATTCGCCGAGTCTGCAGTTTATTGTAGCTGCCAATGTTATCGTATGATCCATGCTACACATACACCCACAAACACACAGGCAACCAGCCTGTATTGGCTGTGTGGTAATTAACCACTACTGATCTGCTATGATAGACCCGGTCACCTCTCTACCTTGGATCAGTAGATAATGAGATAATGAGTTTTATAATGAGAGGAGTAATTAGTGTATATGTTACCGGATCTATTATGAGGTAGTATAATACTCCGTATAATGCGGCAGGGGGACGCTATTTCACTTCCCCCTTGTATAGAGTGTTATTGTTAGTTCGCTACGGCGGGGGGGGGCTCTCATTCACAGTTATACAATACACCCTCTCTCTTTGCTTTGTCAGTCCTTGGTACCCCCCTCTTTGTGTTGTATATTCCTCATTGTGTTTGTGTTGAGTGTGTTTGTGTTTGTATAGTAGTGTGTGTTTGTGTACTAGTGTGTTTGTGTACTAGTGTGTGTTTGTGCTTGTGTACTAGTGTGTGTTTGTGTATGTGTACTAGTGTGTGTTTGTGTTGAGTGTGTTTGTTTACAACAGACACATGCATGTGTTCTCTACACAGACAGGCAGTGATCTATACGTTCACATAGAGTATGATATGTACACACACAGACAACAAGCAGCCACTTATCGCATTGTTACGTCACGCTGTGTGAGGTCACTGCTGATTCCCATTGTCCACTCTCTTTAGCTTCCTTCCTATGATCGATTGTATGGAATTCTGAATTGTCAACTTTGTAATTTGCGTTTTAACCGCTCTATCAAATTTAGTATCTTGCACTATTTACCCTGCTCATGCTGTCATAGTGATGAGTTACAAGCGAATCACCGCCAAAAACTCTACTGTCGGCTTTCCAAGGTGACAAATATACATCACATACGCGTCCTACTCAGTATGACAAGTGTCAGTTGTAAGCTGTCAACAACAGTTTCACTGTTAACAGTGACTCTGAATGTTAACACTCTATCATTGTCACTAATATACTCGCTATTAATGATCGTGTTTTCAGCCCACACGCGGGTAGGAAATCATTCAAACCTGGTGGTTACAGCCTAGCAGCTGGAGTTAAGGGAGCACGCAACATATCTGAGGTGAGTACCATGGTTACCAGCAAGTGTTACCATGGTGACAGTAAGTGTTGCCATGGTGACAGCGAGTTAACATGATGACAACACACTAGGGGCCTTGTCGCCACATTGCATTACCACCTTCATATTCTTTATTCTCATGAACATAATAAGTTATTTTGAATCACATGTTTGAGACAAAGCACACTTAATACAATAAACTCAGGATCAATGCCCTATACAAGAGGGGTAACATACTCCATTCACCAGCCACTTTCTTCCTTATTAGGTAGTGAGATATGCCCATATATGGTAAAATCGATAACCCAGAGCAAAAACTTTGTCTCTCTTTCCGATGATTTTCTCGCATTATCATTTCTCTCCACTGCCATGTTGTCAGTCTGTCTGTCACTTCATATCTGGCAAAATGCCATGTCTTCCCGGCGAGCAGATTTGGTATAACTCTAGCATAGTGCTATCAAATTATCGAGTTTGTGCACACTGCACATGTGTCTGATTTTCTGTGTATGTATGTCCATTGTTTGTTTGTCTGTATAAACCTGTATGTCTGCTCCGCTTTCTAACGTTTGTCAAGTCTAAATATCAGTCTAAGTGTCAGTCTAAGTGTCAGTCCAATGTCTGTCAGTGTGTATTCTCGCGAAGTTTTCGCACTCTACCCGCACAGAATTCTTGCAACTTTCTCTCTAAGTATGTCTGTTGTTTTGAAAAACAATACGATATTCTCTGACACAGTACATACAAAGTACACAAACTGTAACAAGCGCTTGTAACAAGTAACCTACGAGTTTAAAATACCTCACATTATTGTGCTATGTTAACTCGACTCTGCTAAATTTGTCAGTCTCATGTCAATCCCGGATACAACTCTTCCTCTTGCGTTACAGTTTGCAGTTACAGTGTGCCAGTCTCTGTGGTAACGAATTAGTTACCACAGTCTCGTTTCTCCCTGTAAAATAACGTGTTCACCACTGTGTCCAATTATTAACGTGTTCACCACAGTTTCCATAGTAACGTGTTCACCACATTTCCCATAGTAACGTGTTGATCACAGTTTCCATAGTAACGTGTTGATCACAGTTTCCATAGTAACGTGTTTACGACACTGTTCCCCAGCTATGGAACACCCACGTTACATCTACACCGATCCCCTGGTTGCTAGGCAACGCAGTTTATCACGTGACCTATCACACGACCCACTGGAGGCTGCTGATCATTATTTACAAGAACTGGGCGGTGTCATGGGACCTGCTTCTCACAGGATTGACCTGAAAAACCCGCTCTTTGCACGTGCTAATGAGTGTTTGCAGCAGTTTGTAGATGGCAGGATGCAGGCTATACTAGGGTCGACTGTCGGCAAACATGTCCCTGAACAGCTCACTGAGTTGTCTGGGAGCCCTGTGGACGAGCTGCAAGTCGAGACTGAGGAGGAGCAGTCTGTCTGTGAACAGACTGTCGATCAACAGCAGGGGTCGCTTGAAGAGGTCGACTAGGGCCGCCATATTTTGCGGTTGCCACAGCAACAACCCCACTCATCTAATGCAATCATTGACCCGTATCTAGGATCAAAGTTCCTCCAATGTGTGAACTCAGTGTTTTTAACAGCCCGCACCACAGGCGCCAGTAATGCACGTGTCCAACATAGACCTCCACCACGAGCGAGTGAGCAGTTACGACAGTGTGGACAGCAACACCAGTGTAAGTTAATGTTGCTATAGCAACACATTGTCTGTAGCCATAGCAACTCTGACATGGCAACCCTGTCTACAGACACGATCTAACGTTATCGTATATGAGGACATTGACACAGCTATTGACATTAGTATCAGAAATTCTAATCTAACCACTGTGAGTTCACACAAGACAGCTATAACAGCTAAAACAGTAAAACAGTCTCAGAGCTACACACCAGCTAGCCCCTCCCGCTACGATGCAAGCGCTATAATATTACATGCCCATCTATGGTAAACTCATTGCCCATATAAGGAATAATGTGACTTGTGTTCAGGTGGATGGCGGAAGTAGAGCCAGTGTCCCCACTCCCCCAGCTCGAGCCTCTCCTCTCCACTTTGCTGGACCAATCTCTACTAAACCAGTGAGTAGTGGTTGTCGTGGTATTTCAGTGTGGTTGTTGTTGTGTGGTTGTTATTGTATATTTGTTATTGTGTGGTTGTCATGGTAACATACCCAGATACCGACAAATGTGGCGGCAAAGCCCGCCCACCCGCCACTACACCACATTGACTCTAGTAGCCGTGACAACGCGTCCTATGACTCACAGGAAGTGGCGAACATGTTGAGAATGTCGTACACTAACAGAAACAAAGGTAAGTAAGACTTAGACTTACAGATTGTGCTTCGGGGAAGCGGGATTGAGTCAAAACTCGACCAGGAATCGATTTATCGTCCAAAAATACATGGGTAGCGATGGTATGCGCATGGAAATTGGATGGAATGATTTTCTCCATATTTAGGGTTGAGGGGTTGGTGTAGTGAAAATAAGTGAGACTCACTAATACCAAAAACGGCCGATTTTTTTTTCGCGGTAGGTATACTGAAAATGAGTGTTTCTAGCCTATTTTTGAGCTGGCTCATTGGGAAATTGACTCAGGTTTCATTTTTATCTTTGAATAGTTCGAAGTCACGAAAGCCCCTACTATGTGTTTCAGATAACATGGATTTCACAAAGGAGTTTAACGAAGTCAAGGTCATATCTCTGGATACACTGAAGGGAAACAAGGTAGGAGTAAGAAACAGCTGGGAACAGGGAAATTTGAGATGACCATAACTAATTAACTACTATAATAGCCCCCTTTTCTCCCCTATCAGAATGTTGAACCCGATGGGCTAGTCCCAGAGTCAGTCCCCGTCTCAGTTACTCCGACCTCATCACAACACGTGTCACGTGACCCTGCCCACGCGTCACGTGACTCCGCCACTGTGTCACGTGACGCACGTGCTGCTCCCATGGAAACACGCGCGGAGGACACGCCCAGCCCAAAATCGGAGGAACCAACACCACAATATTGTAAAGCCAGGTACACTCATACACATGACATGCGGGAAACCGTTGGCCACGAGACAGGGTTACAATATCTCAGTCTATAACCACGGTTGAAATGAAACACTCGTTTTGGTCAGGTATACGTTCAAACCGGAGAGCCCGCGAGAGCTTGGCTTCAAGAAGAAGGACATTATCCGAATCAGACGACTGATAGACGCTAACTGGATTGAGGGGGAGCTGGCGGGGTCTGTGGGGATTTTCCCCCACAATTATGTTGATATATTGGAACCGGGTATGTTCCAATGTCATTTACTCAGTGACAATGTCATTCACACAGTGACACCTCATTACAACACAACACAGTGACACCTCAATACAACACAACACAGTGACACCTCATTACAACACAACACAGTGACACCTCCCAATACCTTATTACTGAACACAAACCTTATTACTGAACACAAACTTACAGTACACCTATCCAGTATTCGGTATGACATATGGTCGCTCTAGTCTATATCAATATGGTCACTACATAGCTAAATAAACTCCTACACTTTTTCAGAAGATGTACCTGCTCCCCCACTCCCCCCTCCCCCCGCTCCCCCCACTCCCCCCTCTGAAGATATGGAGACTACTTTCGGTACACGTGATGCTGACAGGGGAGTTTATGTGCCCAACTATCAACGTGATGTACAGAGGTGAGTAATACTGAGGAGTGGTGAGTAGTCAACTAGTGGTGAGTGGTGAGTAGTCAGCTAGTGTTGTGAGCAGTTAGTAAGTGATATGAGAAGTTGAGTCAGTGATATAAGTCGGTGCCATAAGTCGAAACTTATGAACTCTAAATTGTTGTAGTCAGCTGCAAATCTTTTCAGTTTGCCCCGTGGACGAAACAGAAGAGAGGAAGAAGCTGAGAGGGAGCGGAAGAAGAAAGAGGATGAGGAGAGGAGAGTCGAGGAGGAGAAGAAACGGATAAGGGAGAGGAGAGAGGAGGAAAGGAGGAAGTCAGAGGAGGAAGAGAAGCAGAGATTGAAGAGGGAGGAGGAAAGGAGGAAAGTTAGGGAGGATCACGCGAGAGCAGAGGAGCAGAGACTTGCTGAGGAGAAACGGAGGTTGGAGGAGGATCAGAGGAGACGAGTTGCGGAGGAGAAACGAAAACGGGAAAAGGAGGAGGAGGATGAGAGAACAAGAATTGAGGAAGAAAAGAGGAAAGCGGAGGAGAGGAGGAGAGAAGAAGAAAAGAGGAAAGCTGAAGAGAAAAGAAGACAGTTAGAGGATGAAAAGAGGAGAGAGGCTGAGAGGCAAAGAGAGGAAGAAAGGAGGAAAGCTGAAGAGAAGAGGAGGGAAGCAGAACTCGAGAGGAAGAGGAAAGAGGAGGCTGAAATCGAAAGACAGCGCGAGGAGGAATTGCGGAAGAGGAAAGAGGAGGAGTTGAGGAAGAGGAAGAGAGAAGAGGAAATGAGGGAAAGGAAAGAGGAGGAAATGAGGGTTGCAGAGCAGAACAACATCAATCATCGTGTATCCAATGCTCCTGACGACACATTCCTAGTTAGAGCTATCTACTCCTTCAAAACGAGTGATACGGGGGAACTCCCATTCAAGAAGGGGAGCGAGATTACAGTTACCGAGGTGATAGATGATAACTGGTACTTTGGTAACATTGGTCCCAAGGCTGGTATTTTCCCGAGCAGCTATGTTGCCAGGGTAGAACCACCTTTGAACCAGCTGATAGAGGATTGCCACTTTACACCTGAGTCACGTGACCATGGTAACGAGCGTGACCAAGGTAACCAACGTGACCATGTTACATCTCCAGATAGAGATGACTCCGACGATAGCAACTTCCAGGTAAATACTCGAGGATGCGCACAAATGTCTACCCTGCCTCACTTCCTGTCTCACTTCATGCCTCACTTCATGCCTCACTTCATGTCTCACTCCTGTCTCAATTCCTGCCTCACTTCCTGTCTCACTTCCTGTCTCACTTCATGTCTCACTTCCTGTCCCACACTTCCTGTCTCCCTTCCTCACAGGACTATGAATTGTATGAGGCTCAGTACACATACAAACCTCTCAATGCGGATGAACTGGAGTTACAGAGAGGAGACCTTATTGAGGTGAGTTAATAATGGAATACCCAACGTCGCGAATACGTCTGCGGTCTGTGTGAAGTCAGCAGTGTTCTGATACCTCGAACCATTGATGAATAGGTTCTGGATTATTCTATAGTTTCTCACATGTACATGAGGGTATTTTCGGGAATGCCACTGTATTGGGTCCGACCAATCCGCCGATACCATGATAACTGCCGATACCATGGTAACCCACGTGTGTCTCAGGTGATAGAAAGATGTGAAGATGGCTGGTTTGTGGGGACATCACAGCGAACTGAACAGTTTGGAACTTTCCCGGGCAACTATGTCCTCCCTGCCACCAATACGTCATGACGGTGTGGTGATGACACATGTTGTCATGGTGTCATGGTGATGAGACATGGTGTCATGGTAACACATGTTAACACAGATACAGGGCATGATGAGATATGGACATTGAGAAAGAGATATATGCAAACATCGAGAGAAAATATTGACAGAACTTCTTTTTATTTTACCTGATAACATATCATCATTTTTATTGAGTGTTTGGATGCATATTTATGTTTTAACATTTGATGAAACCCAATTTAATTTATTTTCCTCTTCAAATCTGAGAGAGATAGAGAAAGTAGCGAGATTTACTTTATCATGACTTGCTATGCTGGTCAGACACATACGTTAGTGTAAAATTGACATTTTCTCAGGTATAGTCAATGATATCATGTTCCTCTGTAAAGCTGTATATTCTATTTCCAAAGTAACAGTTACAGTTACTCACTCAGTTACATGCTTCGTTGACTTGACTCTACTTTCAATCACACGATGCTAAAAGAACTAGCCGCCTAACGACAATCAGACACTAGGCTCGCTGCTGCGCGTTCCTGCGCATTCACTCCTGTCAGTACGCAGCGATCTGATTGGTTCAGGGCTATAATCCGATAAACCAATCAGAGGAAAGTACGGGATGATGAAACCCACAGAGCGCGCCACGTATTGACGTTGTTTGTAAAATGATAACATTGCGCGCAAATACAATTTCATCAAAGATTTGTCGTGAGATGATCACTCCGTGGATATATTTCACAGTCTGGCATAATTCCAATTTACACGGATTGGAAAGTTAATTAGTTTAGATTACGAGATAACCAGTGTTGAATTGAGAATTTTCAGCGTATTGGCACGTTTTTCCAGTGAATAATTGGCTATTGTACACGGTAAACAAGCTTTTCAAACAGCAATATCTAATGAACTCAAACGAAACTTATTATTGTGCATGAATTTCAACCAAAAACATATTTAACGTTCTACCGCATTTCAAAACACGCTGACATCTTGATTTACGACGAAAAAACACTCCGATGACTGAGGGCAATCAAAAAAATACAAAAAACGACTTTCTGAGGAAAAACAGAATACTGACATTCAAATAGTGCTACCTCTCTACAAGTTAAGTAATCACTTGATTACTTTAGCTAGTAATTGTTCAATCTGTGCTTTATATGCTTCCTTGACATCGCTTAGATCCAGCTGTAACTCATTAACTTCCTCCATTTTTTCACCGTACATCGCCAACAATGTATCGTAACGGGTTTGTAACTCCTACACGCAGAGTGGCGTCAGTGATGAGCAGAAATGGTGTCAGTGTACAAAGTGGTGTCAATGTTAAAAAGTGTGTCAGTGTGCGAAGTGGAGACAGTGATGAGAAGAAGAGGTGTCAATGTGCAAAGTGGTGTCAAGGGGAAGAGAAGTTCCCAGGGAGAGTGGTGTCAAGTGTGTATACTAGAAAATTGCTAATTATAACTTATTATAAATGGAAATGTGGGAACGCAGATATTTCATGTGGGAGTTGTGTTAATTCCTCCACAATGATTGCTATTAATAGGATACAGTGTTGAAATGTGAGGTGAAAATGTTCATGGACAAGGATGTTGAAATGGAATCGCAGATAGATTTTAAGAATATAAATGAATGGCAAGGAGATCTCACCATTTTCTCTTTCCTCAATGCTGGCATTCTCTCACACTGTAACTCCAGCTGTGAACACCGCTGTGATATGCGAGTTATCTCGGCACTGAGTGAAGCTTTGCTGAGGTTCAGACTGCGCACCTGCTCTTGATATGAGATCATTTCACTCTGAGATGGGGATTAGAATTGTGAATACCTTGTGAAATAAATTAGTGAATTAGAGTGCGGGATCAGAGAGGGGGAGGGCAAGAACAGCTGGTAAATAAACAGTGTGGGATACTTCTACTTTTTGGTAGTGAACCAGCGAATCCGTACATTGACATCAGCAACCCGATAATATGGAATAATATACAACACGTGATGTACTCGATAACATTTTGTACAGCGTACATTTCGTACATTGTACAATGTATAGTGAACACAGTATACATCATGTACACACTGTTTACCTGTGATTGTTTGAGTTGTGACTGCAACTTTTCCATTCCATAGGAAGACACAGTTATGGATGCTGCTGCTGCTGTGGACACCACTCCCTGTTGTGTTCCACCATACAGCGACTTCTCCAGTATCATTGTCTGAGTCTCGATGGGGGGCGTACTACTCCTGCTAGCAATATCCTCACCCTCACTCACTACAATACTCGACTCTGTGCGCAGCAGACTTTGTTGGAGTTCTTCCCTCAGTTCCTCGCACTCCGCTCTGCTTTCCTCCAGCGACTGCAGAAACTGAGCCTTGAACTTGTCCGATTTAGCCGTGTCTTTCCTCCTTTCCTCCTCAATAAGCACGATGTTGCTATTAGCAACCTCAACAGCAACCTCCAGCTCGTTTCTCTCTGTTCTCAGAGCGTCGAGCTGGGTCTGGTAGGACGCAGCCTTGTTTTTTGTCACTTGCAGTTTATCAGCAAGTTCCCTCTTCTCCATCTCGACCTGAGACAGGTCTGATCGTGCCCGGTTCAGCTTCTCATTCAAATCCGACTCTACCTTCTCCCAGCTACTCTGCTGACTGGCAAGTGACTCCTTGTACAACTGTATCTGTCTGAGGAGTGGCTGAGTTGAGGCTGTGATCGAGGTGGAAATATCCTGACTCCTCCCGTCAGCATCCTCGACTCGGCTGTGCAATTCCTGTGTCTGATCCCGGTACCTCTGCTCCCGCCACACAGCCTGCTGCTCCAGCCGCGCAATCTCCTCCTGCAGATCACGGATCTGATTACTCTGTTGTCGAATTGTGGATTCTGATACTGCTTTCATCTCAGCGAGCGTAGCTTGAGCTTCTTCTCTAGCCTTGATATTCGCACTCAGAGACTCTTTATTCGCTCGGCATTCTGCTTCCGACTTCTGTTCCTTTAGCTCAGCAATCTGCGCATTGTAACCGTCAATCTTCTGTTTCAAGGAGCTATTCTCAGCTTCCGTGCTCTCCAACTTTGTTTTGGTATCAGCCAAATCCTGGCTCTGAGTCTTTATTATCGAGTTTAGATCGGCGATGTTCTGACCTCCCTCAGAAACCAAATTCTCAAGACTGCTTATCTTCGACTTCAGCTCCTCCATGCTTGCAGTTAGAGTGTCAATCTTATCGCTCTTTTCTCTGATTATCTTTTCATCTTCCTTCTCTTTTTGCCTCAGCTTCTTCACGTTGTTAGCACTGTTGAAACTGGATTGAGCTAACTTCTCTCCCTCAGCAGTCAGCTCGACAATAGTCTGATCCTTCTCCTCAATCTCCCTCCTCAAGCTCTCCACATCTCCGCACTCTTTGAGACTCTGTAGCTCTCCTTCCAGAGCATTTTTCAGATCCTCCATCGCACCCAATTCCTCCTCCAGTTGTTCCACTGAGATGGAGTGTTTCTGACTCAGGATGTTCAAATTCTGCTGTAGGACGGTGCACCTTTGTCTTTCGTTCTGTAACTCATCCTGTACCTCAACATACTCCTGGTTCATCTTGAACAGTCTCTGCTCCCTCGCATGGAGGATCTCCTTCAGCTTTGTTATCTCGGTGCTCTCCTGAGTCGGCCCATCCTCAGAGTTGAGCACAATCATGTCACTCTTCTCGCTGTGAGTTGGGGAGGTGACAATTCGATATGGGATTATGGGTCTCACCACTTCTTCACTGATTGTCTCATGTCTGGGAGGAGGCTGCTGCTGTAGGGGGATGCAAGTTTTCGTGTTGTCATCATCACTTTTTTCATCACTCTTATCACTGCTCTCATGAGGGGATTGTAGCATGAGGATGGAAGAACTGGTTGTGCTGCCGATACTCAGACATCGCTTGTGATCTGATGTATCTAGGGAGGACCTGCTGTCGCTACTTCTCCTTTCCATTATCTCCTCCTCCTCCTCCTCCTCGAACCATCCCTCCTCCTCATTCACGGCTGGGGTAACCATGGGAACAGTCTCACTAGTTAACGTACACACAGATGCATTCAAAGACTGATCGGAGCCATTAGAGGATGTACTTCTCAACATGGAGTTTAATCCACTGCTGGATAATGTCGGAGTGAGTTGATCCTTGGCGTCTGGTGCAAAGAGTTCCAGAGCATCATGGGATTCGACGAGAGATTCAAAACTGGTTACAGGTTTCAGAGTTGTGGCACTGCTTGATTTTGCAATCTCCTTCACTTCCTCTGATGTTAGTGTAGTGCCATTGGCAACATCTCCAGTCATAGTAGTTGACTGGGGCACGTCTTTCTTCAGTGACAAATCTGGTGATGAGTCCCCCTTGTAAAATACATCAGCTTTCTTGTTCAAGGTCTTGCCTGAATTCCTGGCCTTTGCTGATTTCCTACTGCCCGACAGTTTCATGACATTTGATCTGTTTCCACTTGATGGAGTTGTTTTTGAAGCAGAGGGACTGGATGTGAATGATCCTGAAATTGAGTTCATTATCATCCATTATCATCATCATTCATCTTTTTCAGATATTCTGAAAATAGAACCATGGGGTGAAACTACTGCAGGAATTTCAAGCTATCACTCACCCTCCCATAAGCTATTGACAGCGCTGGCACTCCAGGATGCCCAGTCATCTGCTTCTTTCTTTTCAGCAGACCTCCTTGAAGGTGGGGTTGAAGGCTTTCTACCGGATGTTCCAACTGAGCATTTCAAATTATTACTTAAGTCACTTGAAAATAGAGATTAAGTGTTGAAACCAAACTACAATTGAAAATATTTCAAAATAGAATATAAGTGGAAATTATCTTACCTGATAATGGGTCTTGGGTTGGCTCGATTTCAAGAGCCTTGTCAATAGATGCTTGTGCTTGATTCAATGCTTCTTGTGCATATTGTGTAAGTGATGCCTTGTTGAACCAACTCATCAAGACATTCTATTAACCCCACATTGTCATACCTTTAGGACCATACCCTACAGGATGTGGATGAATCAGTGATAAATATCAGATAGTAACTAATATCATTTATTTCTATTAACATATCATTTCTTCATGTTCAAGCTGAGTCAATATCCATCAGTGATCAGGTGTACATTGAATTCACAGGATATTTAAGTAACTTTTCCAGTGGAAAAGAAGTATAGAGACTGAAAACGTTTTCTGTTGCAAAAAAGAACAACTCTAATGCATCATTAGAAATGTCATTAAAAGGAGCTCCGCGCAGAATTTATTTGGGTCATGCAGCGCGGGAACAGCCGCGATGAAATTTGCATACTGTTTCTGCTCCCGTTCTGCGCGGCGTGACCCGAATACTCCACGGTTCGGACTTTTTTACGACTTATTTCAGAACATTCGACATAATCAGAAGTAAATAAGGGACGCGGACGCCGCGGCGCGCGCAACGTGCGTACATGTTCAACTAGAACCGTTTCTCAATTCCATGAAATCTTTTGCCGGATGCTATCTGTCCACTGTTTCCTGCGCGCGGCTTTATTTCGGCGCGCGCGCAAGAAACAGGTCAGGTAACATTGCATCTGACAAAGATTCATGCCATAGATGAATGAAAAATGGCTTGGCTTATACTATACTATAACTAATCTAGATAGAATATTCCAATTCCACTAAACAGTAAACAATTGCAAACTACAATTCACAATTGTCCCTGTAGCCCACTATCCAGAGATTCATTACTATTATCAGAAAATTTACAGTTAAAACTTAGAATGTAAGTCAGATGGCTCGATGAAAAATTCGCAGTTAGGAAAAACCGGATATGAGACCACTCGCCAGCCACTGCATATGACATCAACAAGGTTATAAAAGTATCAAGTATCAAAGTGTTCATAGCATTCGGTCTCATCCTTCACCGCAAAGGAGTGTTTCAAATTTAAGTTTGTTCAATACTATTAATAGTCATTTCATTAAATCATCAAAAGAAAATTAGCGCACTTGATAAATATTGGCAAATACATTAAATTAGAATTATTATCATCGGTTCATACATCATTCATTCAGATAGATAAAACTTACCTATTCCTAAACTTCATGCGTTATCTTCCCGCTTAATCCCAATATTAGACATTAACTGCTCCTGACACACACACACGCCACATCACGCGTGTTACATGTCCATTAGATCTGAGTAGAAACTAACGCTCATCCGAAGATGAATTTCCGAATCAACATTGTTCTTATCCCTCTGAGGATAGACATTCACAATTAGATTACAGAACACAAGTGAATCACAAATATGACAGAAATAGGACAAGGAGTATATAACACACCAGTCGCATATTGAATGCTTTTTCTCTCGTATCATCCAGAGATTTAGGACTTCCGAATAACTCTGTCAGTGGTACAGTGCTCAGACCAATCAAACTAGATCCTATCATGTTCTTCTTAAAAACCTGCAAAATGTCAGTACAGAGCACAATGACACCTCTCAGTGAGTCAGTAATAGTTACTGTGTCACTGCCTCATTATAATGTAACAATCAATTTACTGTAACGATGTTACCTTGGCTGTCAGTATGGCTGTCACAGGAGATCTGAGATATATAGAAAACTGCTGATTCCACGCCACTCCACGTTTTTGATGTGTGGCGACGACACTCTTTTCACAGTGCAACTGAACATATAGCTCTGAACCAGAGAGTGTGTCTAGTGCCTCTGGGTTATCTGTGAGTGTGTTGTAAGTGTTGAATAGCAGCAACACACATGCGAAGTGTTTACACATACGCACATCATGCGTTCACACACACACACGCTATGCGCTAAGACTACATGCAAACAGGAATCCCTGCTAACAGAAAACCCGGCAGTGATAGAGTAGCACCTCACCATAATAGCCTGTCACGGACTCAATACCATCGCTACTAATTAGCGCACCGCCCAACCCTTAAACATAAACAAATGTCATATTCTATACCCACACACATAGACACTTACAGACACACACACATTCATACATAACTCACCTAATATACCCTCGATCATCTGTAGCCCAATCACTGTGAGGGACATCCCTGCTAAGTACGGCTTCACAAAACACTTGATCATCCAATGTCTGCTCGGCATTTCCTCAGTCACCTGTCTGCAGTGGAAAGTCTAGTAAAATCAGCATTTCCCACGGTACAGCGATAAAGCGACCCTGCGCTAGATTTGTACGCGCGTGTAGCGCATTTCTTGTAACGAGTGGCATTTCGCGCGATCCGTAATAACACTTTGATTCGGACAGAAATTGGTAAAATTGAGACATTGGCAATTCAGATGAAATCAGTGAAATTTAACTGATAACCAATCCACAGTTCATCATTGGCTAATAGTGAATTCTACAACTATTGAAGTGCTAAGTGACAGAATATGGTGGTCAGTAATATAGGGTTGTAATATGATCACATTCACTGTGAATGATTCACGTGGTGAGTGTTTGTGTGAAAATATACAGTGTATTTTGGGTATGAGAAATGCTGGAGTAGGAAATGGAATTGGAATCAGGAAGTTATATTTCAATGTGATCAATATCAATAGTAATAACTACCTGACATGTAGAGACTTGGTAGAAAAGAAGCGAAGCACAAATTCTCCAGATGCATTAGAATCATATGTGCACGGTATTACACAATATCTCCCTGCATATAGTACACATTGGTTAACTAGACACACACTGGTAACCATGGTAACCATGGTAACCATGGTCATCAGATCTGGTTACCTTGTGGTAAGTTGGTTCTGATGCACACACTCCTTGATCCCTCGAACTGACTCACTTTTACAGTTTCATAGTGTGTCCTGTGTAACCTGAACTCTCTGTTAACTTCGATCTGGAAAATATGTGTGTGTGTGTGTGTGAGTGTGAGTGTGTGTGAGTGTGTGATATCGGTAGTGTGTGAAATTGCACAGTGCACTACACAGGGGACATAGCAATTTGTAACTTTATACAATTAGGTACCCGTCACTGATTGTCTTTACACACAATAGATCAACCCTTCATTGTACAAACATACAGAATGTGTAAGATGAATGTCTCTACATTTTAACCTCAATATTTACACGATATTTTACAAGCATTGGGAATTGCAAACTTACCATACATCATTCAAGATGCGTTATGAATAAGTTTCAATAGTGAGATACATAGTTTATATTATACCAATTTGAGACACAATACTTACACACATATAATAGACAAAACACAATAGTGCACTTTCAAACAGACATTCACACAAAAACACACATACACACATGTATCCATCATAGACACACACACATACACACACTTATATGTAACTTCTACTGTACAAAGCAAATCCCATGGGGGTTGATTTAAACTCGATAACACAAGCACTGATGAAACACTACACCAGAAACAGCTGTGTGTGTGACAGGACCTGATCCAATTGTTTCGTAAAGGAGCCCCTGTGAATATTGTTATCACAGAGTGGTGTCAGAGTACAGAGTGGTGTCAGAGAGTACAGAGTGGTGTCAGAGTACAGAGTGGTGTCAGAGTACAGAGTGGTATCAGAGTACAGAGTGGTGTCAGGGTACANACAGAGTGGTGTCAAAGAACAGAGTGGTGTCAGAGTACAGAGTGGTGTCAGCGTACAAAGTGGTGTCAGAGTGTAGAGTGGTGTCAGAGCACAGAGTGGTGTCAGAGTGCAGATTGGTTTCAGAGTGCAGATTGGTGCCAGAGTACAGAGAGAAAATTGAATTGAAGGAAAGTCATCCATTGTCGATAGTTGATCTCTCATCCATTACTACCACGGTTATTGATACTCTCCTGTTACCATGGCAACAGTAATGGACTAGTAATATGTCCATTACCATACACATAACTCATTAAAATATGCCGATAAAGTATGAACTATAGTAATGTCGAAGTGGTGTCAGAGAAAGATAATGTCACGGAATAAAGTGGTGTCAATGCTATCTCACCAACATATCCAAATCCTCAGCGAATATCAACTTGTTGACGCTTCTCCCAGTGGTGTCAGTTTGACTTAGTGAACTGATGAGATGATTATCAAACTGTAAACTCTTCACTGTGTCCTGTGTAGTAGATGGTGGTATTATACCAGTGTTGCCATGGTTACTATCGTGTACTAAAGTGCTGTTACCATGGTAACTATGGTGTCAATGGTGTGTCACCTGAAGTGTAAAGGAGTCACTGCTGTACATGAAGTTGTTCAACTGCAACTGCTCCCACTTGGTTATCCGACCATCACTGTCACCTACGATTCAGGTGTTAGGGTGGTAAAATGAACACTTCTCGAGAAGCAAGTTCCTTTATGGGATTTGTTCGAACTTTTTCGGCTGTCTATCAATGAAAAACAAGCATCGTTCGACAGAGAATTTTCAACTCCCGCATTTCTCATTAGCTCCATGAGTGTCTAGACTTTTGTAATTACCTGTGAAAATGAGTATGGGGGACTTCCCAGTGTAAGTCAATCCTTCGGGGCAGTGTCGACACTGTAGTGTGGATATCGGAGCGTATGCGTTGTATCGCCAAGCCTGGGGGAATAGAGAGAAAGTTACTTACTTCGCTATCTTCCCTAGGAATTTGTCTGATTTCCTGGGAACTTTTCTATCTTCGAACTCTCCCGCTCTGTTTTCCCCACTCTCTCCTAACATCTGTTCCCCCCCCTTCATAACTCTGTCTCCTCCTCACAGCTCACTATTTTCTCGACTCCCCTACACTCACCATGACTGTCCGCCTATTCGTAGTACAATACACCTCATGGAGTTCGGGCACGTAGTGAAGTCGGAGGAGTTGGTACTTGTTGTTTGAGATCCCTCCCCCTCCATCACTTGCCCCCCGGGCAGAGTCCTGCCGACTGACATACTCCGTGATGTTCTCCCCTGGGGATAATTGGAGGGGGAAATGGGAGGTTTTTAGTGGCTGATCCCTGTTTTTGGAAATGGGGGATTATGACATCGCATATACACGGGGAGGGAGTTCGAGTTAGTGTGAACTGTACTGTTTTAGTTTTGTCATTACAACGCACGTTTCTAATATGACCAGTCAACAAATCTACGAAACTCACACATTTTGAGGTTTACATTGCAAAGTGATTGCTCACTATACTCACCTGATTTAGGATCAAACATGGCGACATCCTGCTGACCACTGAGTACCCAGAGAACTCGAATGAGGGGCACATAGCAAATACTCGTCACTGTTCCACTCAACCCTGGGATAACACAGCTCATCAAGCTCCTCCATAACCTCATGAGCTGATTCGATACTCCTTCATAAAGTTTAATTGTATTTGTACAAGATGTTCAATGTTCATGCGGTTTAACGACAACCACTTTATATATCTTGAGTTAGAGTATGTGGTCAATCACTAGAAACAAGAGTGCGTATGTCCACGAATCTTGTTATGTATTTGTGTGAAGTAGAGACCTCATGCAAAGATAGATAGAGATTAGTTTTCAATGTGATAACACCTGCACTGCAGTGAGGAAATAGCACATGATATGAGAAAAATCAAATTGATGCTCTGAAACTTCTCAATGATCCAAACTTGAAACTCCCCAAATTATTTAGAAACACCCTCAAATTCCCTGTTACCTATCCAATTACCTTCTATCTTGTGAATGAGTTGAATATCCTGAGTCCAGACTTTCACAGATCTGTCAAAACTTCCACTGATTATCTGCCACGTGTTACTCTCATTGTCCCTTATCATCTGCAATTAGAGTAAGTTATTGACTATTCAGTATTCACATGAATCAGACAATTTGAAGTAGAGATGTGTATTGTGGTGCTCTAACATCGAAAAGTAAATGATCCGAATGCACAGCCAACCCACAGTTAGCTATTCTGTAATAGTAGATCCAAATAAACTCACAGTTAGACATGTGATGGCCGCGCTATGTGCCTGTCTGAACATTGACAGCACATGGAGTGTTCTGTCGCTGGGGTAGGAGGACGTCTCATACATGATTATTGATCTGTCAAAACTAGCTGTGTAAACCCGTGATTCAATACACACTATTGACTTGACTATGTCAGCGTGATGAGTGACTGTTTCACCTGGGAATAAATAGTAGAATGACACTCACCTGTATTGCCGGATATATGGAAATCCAAACTAACATTTGGTAACACATTGAATACCTACACTTCTCATTGAGATAGGGAGAAGAGAGTGATGACCCTTCAACCAAACTGAATGCTTTCACAGACTTGCTCATTCCAATGATGATCTGCTCTCGCTTACTATTCCAAGCCACACAATAGATAGGGTTCCCAATCTTTATTACCTTCAGTGATATCCAGTTACCACCATCGTTTGGTCACAGAGCAAATATTTGAGATTGAATTTTCAAGAATTAATCTTGATCAATACCTGATGAGGTACTGAACTTGAACCCCACGTTATAAGACAACCATCATTAGAGGCTGATACAAGCAACTTGGCCTCCTGCCAATAAAATAAGTCTGTAACCCATCCCTGGTGGTAACTTAGATTCAACACAGTTTTTCCTGACTCTGATTCCCAGACTTTGATGCTTCCATCCTCGCTTCCTGAATATTATTTTCACTGATCATTCTGTGTTTGTCAATGAGAGTTGCAGAGCATTGCAATCATCATGTGTAACCTGTTATAATTTCTCTTCTCAGAGGGTTGAATGTGATAGCTGTGATGGGCTTAGAGTGTACCTCCCTATGAGTTGTTTTCAATTCCATTGCTCATCTTAAGTGGACATTGAACCACACAATACACATTTCCCTGTAACTGTTAAATAATAAATGTATGAAATTCTTTGAACTGCTTGACGTTTGAACCTAAGCTCCAATGAATCAATCGAAGAACATTTGTACTAATACTGAATTCGGCGTGTAAAATGGATAAATTAAATTTCAGTCAAATTAAATTAAATTGTGAAAATGAATTGCAGAATTGAATTGTGAAATTTTGGATGTAATCGTGCGCGGCGCGGCAACCGAATTTGACCCCGCAGAATGAATAAGCTTTGTCGACCGATGCAATGATAGACCCTGTCGAGAATTTCGTTTTGCGCGCGCGGCGCAAACTTCGCGGCTTGCATCAGCGGTCTAGCATTGCCAGACAAAATAAGCTGTGATATAATTATCATGTGCTGCGTCATGCTCATGCTAGACGCGGCGCGCGCGCACAGTGCAGCGCAGGATGGCGAGATGTGCTGGCTGCATCGCGCATAGATCACGTCGCGTCAGGCTGCATCGCGCAGCCTGACGTGCGCATGATCTATATACTATAGCTATCCGGCCACTGTTCATGTTTCTACTTTCTGATCGAAAAGCGCGCGGCGCACCTAGCCTTTATCGCGATGAAGAGTTCAGGAATAAACCTGAACAAACTTGAACATGTGGACGTCCGCCAGTGCAGCTAGAGTATGTGCATTCCGTGTTCCGGACTTCTGCTGTCAGTCCAGTGTTCATGGCCAGACATAGCAGAAATCTAGCATGGTTTGAGAGTAACAGAATAAAACAAGGACCTAAATTGTAATGTATCAAACCTAACGAGTCCAGCATTTTCAATTGCCATGTCACACGCTCACCCACAACAAGAGAAATCCAATTCAAGACAAAAGGCACTGAACGAGGTATTCAAAATTTGAACTGAAAGAAGCCCAGCTGTAACCTCCATGTATCCGGTCGAATAATTAGTAAGAAAGTTCAAATGTAAAATACTGTCGTAATTTGGGGAAAGAGAAATTGGAAGCTATATGATGTTGGGAAGTATTTTATCGAATACTGACAATTCCACTCTCGACCAGTTTGGCGAACTTTTCCTTGACTGCCGGGTTCTTGAGATGTCTGAAGAGAGGAAATTAGTGAATTAAGGAAGTGATGTTAATTCATGTACTGCTCATATATATTTCAGAATGAGGTATTCATGAGAAACTGGAAATGAAGTTATAACAGAGAGTTAAGAAATACTTACTCCTGGGCTGCGCTGGGGTCAGATTGCATCTGTTCAAGTATAACTTGCATGGAGGGATCCTTCAGTATCTGCTGTATCTCAGGATCGCTCATTGCTTGTTTTGCTCTGTCAAGTAAATCCCATGTTAACGTCATGTTACCATGACAACGCAGTTGTTACCATGTGTCACCATAACAACCATTACCTTTGCTCAGGGGGCAATTTGTGCAAACTCTGATAACAGTAAGCAACTCCGTCCCTTGCCTCACGGTTGTTGGAATCGATTGCCAGTGCCCTCTCGTAGCACGCTTTAGCTTCCTAGAGTCATAAAAACACTGATATAAAACTGTTCATTTTCCAGTCTTTTGTTCATGTTTTTCATGTAGATAAGTTTCATACATTGAAGAGTCGACCACTTAGAAATTTTCTGAAGAATTTCGCAAAACAGTGCTCGACTTCGTTGGAAGGAGCAATATTATGGAAGCAATAATGACAAGAACTAGTTTTCCACTTAGAAATAAGAACAGTGTAACCGACCACTCACCGCCGGCTTATCTATCCTAAGTAGGGCCGCTTTCCGGAGATGCCCCTTGATGAAATCTGGTGCTAGCTCGATACATTTATCACAATCCTGCATTCCCAGACCAAACTCCATCAGCTTGGTGTAGCACGCTGCCCGGTTACTGAGAGAGAGGGGGTCAGGTGGGGGCTGGAGAAGGGTGGGGGAAAAGTGACATCATTTCACTGTCTTCGGTGCAGCTCAGGAACTTTCTAGAGATCAAAATACGCGCGCAATACGCGCGCGCGAAGAGGTTGTAAAGAACAGCGCAGCGCTTAACATTTTCACAATCTCGCGTGCTCCAGTCAGTCTGTAGAATATGATAAAAACGACAAAAATGTCCCATTTGTCACTAACATTGGAATTTTTGATCACAAACTCAGTTTTTGAATTATGCGATGATTCATCAAATTGAGGCTTTATTGATTGGTCAAATTTCCATGATAGAGGGTGTGTTGTGTCCATGTTTATTAGTCCGACATCTCAATCAACGCTGTTAACACATTCCCGAACATGTCATACCTGTATAGAACATGATCTTCAGGATTACGCTTGATAGCCTCCGTGTAAAACTCTATTGCCTCTGCATACTTGCCTGAATATAGAAAAAGTATAGAACTTAGTAGGGCCACTGTACACAATTGAGTTTACAGAGATAGGCAAATCGAACGATCACAGTTTGACCATACCTTCCTTGAATTGGGCATTTCCCTTTGCTTTTTCCTCGAGTGAAATTTCAGGGTTGATATATGATAACCGCTCCTTCTCTTTCATCATTTTCTGAACCTAATGATGGGAATTAACAAGTTTGTATTGAGTGGAATTAGGAAAAATGAGACATGTTTGATGTGGGTGAGAACGAATTGTGAGAATGAACAATGAAGAAATGGGGAGTTAAACATAGAAATACAGAGTTTTATTACCTCCGATCTATCCCTAAGTATGTCTGGAGCCCTATGTTCGAAGATGGCCTTGTCGTAGTGATACATTGACTTTTCCAGATCTCCTTTCTTCATGTACGCTTTACCAATCCTTGCTTGAGCCCTGGCAAAACACACAGTTGTAATTAGCAGTGAGTGAACAAGTTATCAAACAGTGTAATGAAACAGTTTAGTAACCAGTGTGAAACCAGTTTAGTAACCAGTGTGAAAAAGTGTAATGAACAAGTTATCAAACAGTGTATTAAACCGAGTGAAGAATGACCTAATTCCAATCGTATACTAACTTGGCAATGAGTTTGCTGTCAGACTCAGATTTTCCAGATTCTATTTCCACTGCTTTTGTACACACAGCTATGACACCGTCATAGTCACCTAGCTCAAACTTCACAGCTGAAATCATGCAATGAATTACCTAGTATCGATGAGTCATAATTAATTAGGTGTGCAATATCCGGGGTGCGTAATATCCGGGGTGTTTAATCAATTAGGTGCTCTGTAAAGATAAGAATTAATGGTTGCAGCCAGTATTTTAAAATCTGGGGCAATTTTCACCCCTGATGTCACTCACCCCCCTCGTTGTTGTAGAAAGTAATGTCTGTGGGATCAAGTGAGATGGCTTGCTCATAGTGTTTGATAGCCTCGTCAAACTGCCGAGCTTTGTAAGCCTTGTTTCCCAACTCTTTAGCTTTCAGAGCTGGAGTCGCCATAGTAACGGGCGCTAGGTTGCGGTAAGAAACTGTATGAATTCTAGTATATATATAAACTTTATTCTTTATAGTGGAGCACAGAAAAGGTCACGGATTTGAGGTGACAGCGACTAACATTGATCATTCTGTGGCTATGATCTAACCAATCAAACTAATTAATTGATGGCGTAGTAAGAGTAAACATCAGACGTACATAAAGTATAAATATGAAAAAAGATGAAAATAAAAATCAATCATTAATGATCACTATCGGTTAATCAATACTGAGTCATCAATAGTTATATAACGTACAAAATCACAAATACTGTTTATCACTGCAGTCTGTATCCTGTAAGAATAGTTCACAAACTTTCAATGGCATCTAGTCATGTTAATAAGAGATTTAAAATGCGATTTTTTCAGATTATTGCTTGATTTCGATGCCTGCTCATTGATCTTTCTTGTCCTGTGATTCCTGGGGTTGTTGCTCTTCTCTAATTTGACTAGCAGTCCTTGGCTTAGCTCTCTGTTTCCCTATTGCATGTACCGGCTTAGGTTTACCCCATAGCTTGTGTACAATCCAAACACTCAATACAAATAGTATGATGGAAAGAACAATGGGAACCACAATGAGAATCACAATGGAGAGAACAACTGGAATCCCTATCTCTTCTGTCAAATGGTTGTGGATATCATTGATTTTCAGAGCAAAGGAAATGAGGTACCCAAACAGGGTCATTGTTGGTGATCCAGGTTTTCTGTACCAGCTGAGGGGCTCCAGATTCTCATATCCCTTATCAAGGAGGAAATTCTTCCATGATTGGACATCCCTACCACCTTGGTATTGAGTAAAAACTCCATCTTTTACATGATAGATAGTAGGGATCCTTGAAACTAAGAGCTGATTACTGAGTTGATATCCAACAGTGATATCAATTTCAGCTATATTGAAATCCATTCCCTCAGCCCACTCCCCTAAGTCTCCCCAAGGGATAGATATTGCCCGACAAGCACCACACCATGGGGCATAAGCTTTGATCAGCCATTCACCAGTATAAACCAGGTGACTATTTTCATCATCCAGTGGCACAACTTCACTTCTTGATAATAAGAGGAGTGTTAACGTGAATAAGACTTCCACCCACATATTACATCTGCTGGATAAGGTGTTACTAGTGTAAGAATCAAATGTGAAAGAGAGAACTACTACTAAGGCTTACACAAATAGAAATAGACAATTTATGGCATCACTATGATCAAGTCAATAAATGAGACACAATATCAGATGATATCATGGCCACACAACTCAGGTGTCCTCTTACTTCAGATTCAAATATAATGCTAAGTTAGTGCCCTCTTTTTGCTTAAGAGCACCAGGAGAATGGAAAGCATCAAGACCAAGAAACCTGTTATGAAATATTATCAAATGTGAAAAAGAAACCGAGTAACAATTTCGAATGAAATCGCGACGATTTGATTTCTTGAAATCAATAATTTTTTCATGTCGCTGTTTAAGCGCGCGCCGCGCACATGAAAAATTCAAATTTGAAAGTTAACCAAAAACTTTCGTTTTCAAGATAATTGCTGAAAAAAATATTATGCTATCATTATATTGCATACACCACATATACTGTTTCCAAATTTTTTGTGCGCGGCGCGGCGCTCAATATTTGATATTGAAAATAAACTTATTTTTATTTACAATGTTATGTGGACCCTACATACATAGACCCTACATAAGGAAGTTTTTACTTATTTAACACATCAAGTATGGTTGAAGCATGATGAATATGGTATAGAATGGTATAGTATAGAATATGGCTTCATCAATTCAATCTAGTTTTAGGTTGATCATAGTACAGGGAAGGTTATAATGTTGCTTGGATTGGACGGTGACCTACTACCTTAGCAAATCTTTGATCATTTCAAAAGTAATTTACTGTGCCTCTCTATCATGAATCAGAGGTTGATGATTTTGATACCCTTTTGAATATATGGTTCACCTATGTCTTATGAACTTGCATTATGTTAACTTGATCTCATTGCAGGATTATGTCTCTTGCTCTCTCTCTCTAATCAGTTACTAATGAAGTGACACCCAAGGTAAATATTACAGCTGTTACCATAGTGACAAGGTGTAGACAGTTTCATTAACCTTGCTCTGTTGTTAGTTACATTTGAAGTTACCCCCAATTTTGTGCTACATACTCACCCTATTCTGTCTGGTAACCATGTTGATGGCTCCTGATTCCAGTGGTAACCATGACAGTGATTACTCTGCCGACAGCCCACCCCACCCCTCATTAGGGTATGATATACAAGATTGAAACTACTCTGTTCTCCCACAATTACTCTCCCACTCCTTGTTATGAAATGTTCTGTTCTACACTCCATAGGTAAAGCAAGGCATAACAATGATTATATTTTCTCCCATAACAGTTCCTTAGTGCAATTCTTACGGCCACAGACAAATTTCCCTGCCTGCGTCAGTCTGTGATCATTTGCCCATATATTCCATCCACTTCCTGATATTTTAATATTTGTGACTGTAAATACAGTATGAATATGATATGGATATATCAGGATAAAATATGTGTTCAAGAAGATGATATAACAACTAAAGACATATAGAGAGAGACAGTGTGTACAGGTATGGGTAGTCTGTTTTGTAATTTAAAATGGGAGAGAGGATGGTTATTATACTCAGACCTTGTTTTGCTTGTTCAATGATTGTAGGTTATAATATCTCTTCTTACTGGAAAAAGTAAACTCTTGTAAATGCCCATATATGGTCATCACCTTGTAGGGAATAATTGGAACCTTGTACTGATCTGTGATTAGACTTCTGCATAATGTTCCAGCAGTACAGACTTGTAAAACTTCAATGAGGTAGAAACCACTTGTAACATCCGTGGCAGCTATATTTTTTCAGCAGGAACATTAATCACGACCTCAGTTCATCTTTTTTGCTGTGTGACTTACTTTTTTTCTTTTTTGATGATTTTGGTTCCCAAATCTTAACAATGATTGCACCCTGAGTTGATTCAAGCACAGTCACAATTGCTTAGTCCACGCATATGATTGTAGAGAAATGATTATCAAGCTGCTCAGATTCAGTAACCATAGAGTTGGAAGATGCACCCATTATTTCCATAGCATTGGAACATGCGTATGATTTATGACTAATTATTGATTCTGGGACCTAATCGATTATTATCATAATGACAGCAATTCGACCTAATTCCTCAANACACACACACACACACACCCACTCGCATACAACAACTCATACACATGGGTCAACAATTATGCGTTTCATGGACACAACATGAATAATGTGACCATAATTCAGTTCACACACAGTAAACACGAACTAATTAATCGGGTTTGACCCTGATTAGGATTAAAAGAGTTGACATGTGTCATTCATTTCGCACAGCCGTTAGCCGTTCATTTGGTTCGGTTTCTCTCTGTAAGCAAGTCAAATGTTGCGTTTCATTTTGTGTTTTTATTGGGCGGAAAATAAAAGTTAATTAGTTTCCATGGAAACCATGAAAAACGCCTAATTACTCTATGGAGCTCAAGAAGGAGGGCGTGTGTTGGACAAAAATTAATTATTTGTCGAAAAACTAATACAAACTTTGTATTACGCGTGATATAATACAAGTCTATTTTCTAATTGGCTAGCTGGAGAAATCTCTTGAAGCTGTCAGCATTTTCGATGCCTGCCGGGCTCAAAATTCGTATTCCGGTATTCTTGGTAAACTAAGGTAGTTTTTGAGCTCTGCCAAAACCAGAAATATAGAAGAATGTTTATTTTAAAGTTCAGCATTGGAGGGACTTTTTCAAATTCCTGCTGCGACAAAGTCTAGAACTATGACGCGTGACCTATCTTTGCTAAACGTGACGATATCATGGTAGTTGGTATGAAGCTAATAGAAGTTTTTACGGAATATTGTTTTTTAAACAATTTCATTATCACAATATCATTCACCATATGAGGTTAATTATATGCGTAGGCTTTTAATAAGGATTAGCATTACTTAACATAATATAAACACTCAATGCTAACACGATTAATGTCATGTCTTGCTTATGTCTTGACGATATTTTGGTGAATATCAAACGAATGCTGGGCCTATATAACTATATAAGTGTGAAAATCTAGTGTTTTTTTGAAATAGTCTCCTAAGTTCATTGAACTGCGAAAATCACACCCATCTGTTTATATTGCCGCTTTTCACAGTTTTAATGTGAAAATGTCACAGTCAATAAGATTTTGTCCTGCTCCTGTCGTGTTTTTGCGTAACCATAGCAACTGAGCCTCTGTTCTATCAAGTGCCACATATGCAGCAACAAATTCTTCAACATCCGAACACCACCATATATTTTTAGAAACACACGTCAATACATCGACACACATCCGTCTCAAGCTCTGCACTTGTGGTTGCTGGTTAAGGTTACCACTCCGACTCCACTGTCTAACCCAGCGCGATGACAACTTTGTAACCATGGAAACACTGGGCTTTGGCAGATTTGACACCATGGCAACCCCGCGCGTTGACAACTTCCCCCTGAATTGGAGTGTTTTTGAGTTTCAACCGGGTCACTATAATCAACAGAGCACGGTATTGTTCCAGCCGACTTCCATTGATAAATCAGCCTGTCAACTGCCCCTGTCAACTGTGTAGACATGTTTGTTGACAGTTATGTTGACATGTGTGTTGACAGTTGTGAGATAGTTTGTATGTCATCCCCCTGTCACCAATTACAGGATACCAAGTTTTCAGAAAACCCTGAGATCTTAATTGGGATAAGCTATCTCCAAGTTGCTTGGTACTTTTGTCTTTTTCGTTGCTTGGTACTATTCTTGTTGCTATGGCAACATAGACTCGACAGCTATGTTGTCTTGTCTTGACACAACATCTCCTATTTGTCGAGGCACTCAATTTACACTTCTCGTTTCATCACTCCTCCTCTCAACGTCACACAATCCTTATGGTCGTCTGTGTCTGCAGACAGGGATCTATGTGGTTTAACTGTCTCAGCAATTTGTTACGTTAGTTCTACAACAACTGTTATTAACATCAGTCTTCAGTGTTAGAGCCACATTCTTCATATTTTCGACACCATGATTCTAGAATGATGTCTCTACGTATCGCTGGGGCTTATCGTGCGTGACACAGAATAAATCATAGTCCTATCATCAGGAATGTCTGTTTAAACTGCTGGTCCGCACAAAGGGGGAGGGTAGTTCGTCAATCAGTCATCTTTTCGTGACACTCTAGTATTCTAACTAGTATAGTATTCTAACTTGATAGATATAATCCAGTTAAGACATCTAGTTTATTAATTCTAGTCCACATATCATTATCTAGATGGGCTCTACGGAAATGTCCACCTTACGCCGTATATTTCATCACTTGATTAGTGTTTGCGGGAGTGTCTTGACCAAGAGTTGTATTATAACTTTCTCTAAAAACATCTCTAATGCAGGGATATTGATAAAACCGTTTTAGAGTTATATACTCTCTCAAAGAATGTCTTTATCCCAGTCTTTGACCTCGAAGTTCAGGCCATAATTCGTGCTAATTCGAGTTGTATAGTTGGCGTGTTCGTCGCTCACCTGGCAATAGTCCAAACTTCAACCCAAGAACAAGGTATTGTGAAAACACTTTTTCGCGCGCACCAAATCCTTCTACTTGTGTATTGTAACCATTTTGTAACACACTAATTTGTCATAATCCATCCTTCACCCCGACTAGCTCGGACTGAGGTCGCTGCGGTTGCTATAGCAACAATCTCAGACAGAGATAATACCATGCTGTAACGTCTGGCATATATATATTACGTTTTCCAGATTTATACCTACCCTGAGATCGCCGAACAGAAACATATTTTTATCCAGCGAGAGGGGAAGAGTTGATCTCTCTCTCTCCGCGGGCAGAAAATGGTAATAACAGCCTCTAAATGTCTTTCTAAACATCTCTGATCATATATAAAAAGATAGATTCTGATCGTAGATGATATACTTTATATGTATCTCGATTCATGTTCTGTGTGTGTCACTCATTTTGTGTGTGTGTTTTTCGGTTTTATACTTCCCCCGGAAACACAAAGAATTTGGTATAATTGGGAGGATCGTTTTTGTGCGAGTTGTTTTTGGTGAATTCATATTATGTCCGTACATGTATTATTGTTGTATGTCGAAAATAAGTAGGAAGATAGTTATTGATAAGCATTCTGTGCTACTTGGTGCTCAGAACAGCAGAGAATTCTTGCGGAGTTGAACTTGACTCGTACGAGCGAATTCCAAATACGACAAAACCTCGTATTATAGTATATTAGAGTGTACCTCGGCAGTCGGCCTCACACACACACACACACACACACACACACACACACACACACACATCACACTCTCTTATACAAGCATCTGGTTTTCCCTATTGTTATTCAGTGATAATTGAGCATCATGCTCTTATCACACGCTAGTAGTCACGCCGGGATCACGCCCTACTTCACCCTACTCTTTATCAGTGTTCCCGCTTGTACAGTAATTTTAGTGCTGGTTCTCAGTATTGATTAAGGAGGAGCAATTGGACGAAATTCGCATAATTGTCTCGCCCCTTTTGTCTGCTGGGATGCCACACCCTAAAACCACCTATAGTGGGTCCTCGGAGAGTTTTTATAGTATATAGCGGTGTGCCTAGTGTGTGAGTGAAAACATTGCGAGTTTAGGACTAAAACTACTTTACTAAGATCCAAGTCGCAGTTGACCAGGGAGGGCTTTAGGTTTGTAGAGTAACTCACAGTTTAGATTCTTTTGTCAATCCTTGGATTAGAAAATCGATAATGATGTCCAGTATTTTGCTTTAGAAGTAGGTATAGAAAAAACTTTGTATAATCAATGTTTTGAATGAGTATACCGTCAATTATCACCGGATATTCAGTTACACTTACTCAATCCTTCACTATGAACAATGTAATTACGTTAATCAATGTAGTATAGGTACTGCTTCACGATAATCACTTTGTTTATCAATTAATTAGTAGTGTACACTTCCTCGCGATAATGACTTTGGAATCCTGCCAACTCTCTATTGTTTGTCACACTGTGATGACAAGTGTCATCATCAGTGACAAGCGTCATCATCAGTGTCATGAGTGTCATCAATCATCATCAGACATAATTATGACAAGTGACAGCGCATTTGACAAATCGTGCATTCTCTGTCAATCTGTTTAATTATAAATGAAGTAGATATCTGTAATGCAGTGCTCAATTAATTGACTTCGCTAATTAATCGTAATTATAATCAACTCCTGATGTATAATTATCAAGATATCTGATTAGCTTTCTCCAACGTATCGGCTATGATATTGCGTCACACATCTTATACATAGATTTAATCAAATTACTGAACCGCGCGTGTGTGTGTGTGTTTGTGTTGATTTGACTTACATTGTTTGACTCTAGTTATATTGTAGTCAGCGTACTGTTGTCAATAGTTGTGTTTTTGTTAATCATTTTCCCATTATCGAGCGGGATAGTACCCTCTCTCTCTCTCTAGGAACCTGCCCGCCCTTCTTCCCTTTGTCCCTAATTCCTCAAGTTTACCACGTGTACAGTACACTAAGCTGATGTAGAATAGTGATCAGTGACCAATTAAATGGTCATTGATCATGTACCAATCACAACTTTTCAAAACCATGATCATTGATCATTATTAGTCATTCTTGACCATCCTTCTTCTTCAACCCTCTTCCTTCATTGATCATTCTTGACTATTGTGGATCCCCATTCCTCCATGATTTACGATAGCATTTCCACTCGCGTGACAATCGCCACTTTGATAATCCACACAATCACCATGACAACAGTTGTCATGACACACGGTTCACTTAATTCACTGGTCTATTGTTAGCACATTATCCGATAACAATGACAATCGACAATGACTATCCGTGACTTGCTCTTTCTGTCACCCTGTCACCCAGTCATCGCGTCTCTGTGTGTCACAATGCAGCACAATAACCTCCAATTTGCCTGGAATTTCAGTTCTGAGTGACATAAGAATCGGAGGTTTTTGGTCATACCAAGCATCAATTTTGGGATCGGTTTTGAACTGTTATAGATGGGTTTCAGCTAAGAATTTGGTTTTGATCTCCAATAGTTTGGGTATCGGAGTTGTTTTTGGCCGTATCAATAGTTTCCAGTACCTGTTCAGCGTATGTGACGTAAGATTTTCCCTTTCTCCCGTCTACAGCACGTGCCACGTTTTTTGTGTTTGTTTGTTTGTGTTTGTGTTTGTCTGGTACTGCACGTGTGTCTGTGTTTGTTTGTGTCTGTGTTTGATTATCTGTGTTTGTGTTGTCTGTGTTTGATTGTGTCTGTGTTTGTTTGCGTCTATGTTTGTGTTTGTTTGTCTGGTACAATTATTGCACTGATCATTACCTGAATATTTACCTGTACACTCGCTAATACATACCCTATATACTCAATTCCAACCCTTTCTAAGTACCTTGCAAATCGGTTGTGTGCGTGTGCTCCGTAATAAGTACGCTATGATCGACCAAATAGATATGGGGTTTAATCACTTAATTACAGTTTAATCACTTAATTACGTCATTTCCGGTGGTAATCAGATAAGCGATAGAAAATATGGAATTTATATTGGCAAAAAATCCGAAGCCCAAATTCAAAACAAAGGTTCACTCTGCCATACTACACTTTTTATATATCTTTTCATTGAGTCTTGGGGCAATAATCATCAGAATTCAAATAATGATAATTATTTCATACTTTACCCAGCCCTATGCCCGTACAGTATGATATTGCTTGTATTGAACTGTAGTAGTACCATACGCATAATATACTACTGTATTATTTAACACACATTGTGTGTTTATTTAACACTTTGTTAACTTATTCATAACGTGAATAGTGTTTGATACTATATTGAATATATGTATTCTATATCAATCTATCTTAAGATGCATGAAATGGAAATATTAATTTGTGTCTTACGACTCTCCCTACTCTCTCTGACGTCGTTAAAATTCGGGCAGTCGAATAGGAATAACATATGTGATGATTGCTAACAGCGCTAACGTTGTATAATTTACGACTCTGAATTATTTGTGACTTTGTTAATCTAACATTGGCAGGATAATTATAGATGGATTGAACCCCAGTCATATATTGTTACAAAATGCAGAAGGGAGAGGTAGTGATGTACTGAATTTGACAATGTTTTTTGAGAACTCATCTTCATCTAAGTAGGCCAGTTTTCATACTCTTCATACTTCGATCTAATCTCTATCTAGATGAGACTTAGGGTCATAAGCTTCTCTGGATATATCAATTGCTAAGTAGGTCAGTTTTCATAGCCCGATTTTCAGTATAAATGCGGTTTTCCGCTAGTCAAACTCTAGATCAAAAAGACGTACTTAAACTCAGTCTACCAGTTCGGGTAAAGAGTCCACTTCTCCCCTTACCCCACAGCGCACATTTGGGAATACTCTCGCCCTTATTCAATATATGCTCCACGGTATAGCTATTTCAGCAGTGTCCAGATATTTCTGGTTTTTGCATCATTAGGATAATACGACTGCTGAATATTATGCACTTGAGCGGGTTAAGTTTTCTCTGAAATCATTTTGTATACCTAGCGCGGACCATTAGAACTAGGATAAGATAAGTGATCGAAATAACATATAGTCAAAATGTTCGGCTTTGTAAACATCCATTCATTCATTTTATCATCAGTGAGACAGATTTAAAACTTATCTTAATTAGTTTAAGATAAGTTGAACTAGTTTGTAAGTTATAAGTTTTGTTCACTGGCATTGTAATACAATTTCACTGTTCCAGTAGGAAAACTGTTTGTTTTATCAGTTTAAATGGCTAAGTTTTTCGTTTGTGTTTGTGACAAAGCACAGTCCCACTCTCCTGAGGGGAGTTTTTCCTGGAACCGAATTCACGCTTGTCTTTTGTGACGCCAAAATTTCAATATCTGTGCTATACAACTGTTGTTTCACAATAGTCGCTTGACTATATAATACTGTTGTAACTATTAATAAATCGTAACTATAATTGTTGTTTCTTTACTTTTGTTTGACGTAGAGAAAAACTTCAGAGTCTGGACTTAGTTAATTTCTCGTTAGAATTTGTACACTAGTAGGTAATAATGTACAAGTAGTGTAGCTGTTGCCATGGTAAAAGTTGTTAGGGCAACCTGCAAATGTTGCCATGGTAACAGTTTCAAACTCAGCAACACAGTGGTAACGCAGGTTCGAGCAACACATGTATACACAGTGTATTTCTCGTGTATCCAGTGTATTATACAGGAAATTCTGTCCAGTATTAATATTATTCCTCTCTTGGAATATTATTATACAAAATATTATATTATTAGTTTACCAATTCATTGTTATAAGTCTGCGCTTGCGTTTGCGTCACCTAAAACAACTCTGCCAAAAACTGACCAATTAGATGGAGCCGCCATAACACCTTATCCGTTCAAAACATGCAAGTTTTAGTGAGCATTTGAGGATTGCTCCTAAACGGATTGAGCTATAGTCTTGAAACTTCTATTATAGCTCACGGACGATTAGAAACTCAGACAACCGAAATTTCACGTCAATCTGACAATCGGTTCCCGGGTAAAGGGCCGCCATAACCCCTTGTCCACCCATTTTCGTATCTCATGTGAGTCTCGAAGTCACGTGACAGACAGCACCTCAGGGAAGCGAGATAGAGCTACAATTCGGTCAGGAATCGATTCAGCGTCCAAAAATACGTAGGAATCGATGGTATTTGTATTGAAACTGAACAAAAATTTTTCATCGAATTTCTGATCTCAGTATAGGTAGAAAATGAAGTGAATGATCCCACACTTTTATACTTCGATTTCGAAGGTCTCTAACGACGACTTAACTCCAACTAAAGATACCAATTTTTCACTAAATCATCTCTCCTACTCTCACACTACCAGTAACAACTCTTTTCAGGACCATGTAAGGTCCTTACTAGCCGTTGAGCCACGCCCAAATCACGATTTCAAACCTGTGGGAAGCAAGAGGTGCAAAACCACGAAAATCAATGGGACACAAAAATCGGCTCAAAACTTTTTTTTGGGAGACAGACTGGAAATAAGTGTTTCTGGCTAAATTTTTGACGTAGAATCCGAATCTGGAGGAATTTTCTAGCTAGCACCTTGAGAAATTGGCATAAATCCAATTTTTATCTGAGACGAATAGTTCGAACCCACGTTACAGATAACGCTTCAGGGAAGCAAGATAGCCCCAAAATTAGATCGGGAATCGATTCAGCGTCCAAAATTACGTAGGAAAAGATGGTATTTACATGGAAATGAAACAAAAAATTTTACTCGAATTTCTGATCTCAGTATCGGTAGAAATGGAAGTGAGTGACTCCACACTTTTATACTCCGATTTTGGAGGTCCCTAATGGAGACTTAACAGACACTTAGAGCGCTAATTTTTCACCAAATCATCTCTCCTACTCTCAGACTACAAGTATCAGCCCTTTTTATGATCAATCAGTATTCATACGAGCCGTAAAGCCACGCCCAAATCACGATTTCAAACCCGTGGGAAGCAAGAGGTGCAAAAACACGAAAATCAATGGGACACACCGACACCAAAAATTATTTTACCTGAAAATAAAGTTAGAATAAGTGTTTCCGGCTTATTTTTTGACGTAGAATCCGAATCTGCAAGAATTATTGAGCTAACTTATCGAAAAATAGGTCAAAAATTACATTTTCGTCTCACATGTGAGTCTCGAAGTCACGTGACGGACAGCACCTCAGGCAAGGAAAAAAGTGCTACAATTCGGCCGAGAATCGATTCAGCGTCCAAAAAGACGCAGGAATCGATGGTATTTGTATTGAAGACCGACGATAGGTTCCCAAGTCAAGGTCCGCCATTACCCTTTATCCACAAAGAGGTCAGTTTCAGTTAGTATTTGAGGATAGCTCCTAAACGGATTAACCTATAGTCTTGAAACTTTCACCATAACTCACGGGTTATTAGAAACTCGGACTCCCAAAATTTCACGTCAATCCGATAATCAGCTACCAAGTAAAGGGCCGCCATAACCCTTATCCGTTCAAAACATGCAAGTTTGAGTGAGCATTTGAGGATAACTCCTATACAGATTGAACTATAGTCTTGAAGCTTCTATCATAGCTCAAGGACCATTAGAAACTCGGACAACCAAAATTTCATGTCAATGTGATAATCGGTTCCCATAGTAAGGTCCGACATAACGCCTTATCATTGTTCAATCGCTATTCTCAATTTAAATCCCCATTCGTTTTTACAGATTATCATTTTATGTAGCCCGCAGCAGGTATGTCTGTCGTGAACACTGTTTAAAACTCATGTAGTGATTCTTGTACAGAGATAGCAAGCTCTATTCAATGTCACGCTTTTGTGTATTGTCTGCTCACTTAGTCATCGTGTAGATGAGGCTGGCTTGAGAGGTGAAATTGGGGGTGATTTATCATTTCATAGGGGTTTTTATGTTGCAATAGTTTTCTCGACCAAAATGTCATTGAGATTGAGTTCCTATGATTCAACTGTGGTAACCTGCCCCCTACTATTCTCTAGCTTGATGGCTGATGGAGTGTGTGCAGTGTCAAACTCAACTCTTCAAGCTGCCTGCAGAGTAAGTTCCATAGCAACCTGTTGATTGTTGCTTAGTTGCAACAAGTAACAGTCTTCAAATGTTTGGATTTCGGAAAAGATGACTTCTGATCATAGTATATCTTAGTATATCACTAAACTAGGAATTCTAGGCTAGAGACTGGAGAGTCTAGATAAAGTTATATCAATCATTGCTTAGCAACAATTACAGTTGTCGCTAAGTGTTGCTTAGCAACGGAATTGCAATTATAGTGTTGCTTAGCAACGGAATTTCAATTATAGTGTTGCTAAGCAACGACCCACTCCTCAGGAAGATGAGAGATGGTACCTATTCGTAGTTACGAGTGTGATCATAACATTCGGCGGAGGATTTATCATTTTCCTCCTGCAACTCATCTACGATAAATGGATGAAGGTACGGTGTGATTCGCAATTCCTGACTACTCCGCATGGCAATCCAAAAGTGGTAACCATGGAAATAATGGTATAGTTACCATGGTGTTTGAACCCATTATGCCTCCATATACCAAGTTGTATGTGATCGCTGAGGTGTGATAGTGAACACAATACACGCCATGTGTATCCCATGATGAACTATTGTTACCATGGTAACACCATGCTCTATTGTTACCATGGTAACCGTACTAATGACTATACTAGGTGTGGCCCTCATGAAGTGCACTGTGTGTTCTCTCATTGTCTCCAGGAGGATTATCTTATTGAATCTCAAGCCTCTCTGTCTATCTGGAGCAGGATTCAGACAATTCAAACAACGGCACACGCACATGTGTGTGTGTGTGTGTGTGTGTGTNATGGATTTGACCAATGAGGTGGTGGTTTGTGATCAGGCCTAAAACGATCAGATCAAAGCAAGGATTGGCGCTACCAGTCTTGCAACTGCCCAGGTATTCTACACACTTGCGTCACGTATTGTACCAATTTACGTCACACAGGAACGTTTTTGCGTCACATACCATTTTGCGTCAATGAGTTAATATGCAATTAGTTGCTATTTCCCATGGTGTAGGGAGTTGCTACACTCACCCTGTACTTCCTGAGATCTGCCTTGTACACGTTCCCAGGCGACATGAAGAATCCTGACGTCATGGTGGAGGAATATGTTCCGTTATCGGTGAATGTGACAGTGTATCCGTACATTGGATCCAGCATGGCTGCGTCACTGAAACACGGGCTGTTATATAACCTGCTGGACACAGCCCCATTGCAACATGCCACCATTATTATCATTATTGAACACTGAGAGTATCAACAGTCTCTCTTCTAGCCCAGTTGTTCTTTCCTCAACCTAATTCATTATCTACCGGAATCCTAGGTTTCCTACCAGTATCTTAGGTGTATGATACTATGGACATCGGACTCGCTCTGAATAACCCAGTCCCCAGATAGTAATTAGTAGCGGTGTATCATGTTAACCACGGTCATGATAGGGATCATATCCGCTGTTATACTCTGTCCAATATCCATAATCCACAACATTCATCTGCCCTTGTTTGTTGCAGCTCGTTAGCATGCCAATATTGCATTCTAGCAGCGCATCATCTACCTATCTACATATCGATAACCAGCCTATTTCCGAGTCGTGTTTATGGCGGACACTATATAGATATGAATCTCTGCCAGGACATAATCCCGAGTATTGAAATATCGGGTGTAGATTCAAAGTGCACTGCCTCTGCAGGACCTAGCCTCCGCCATTTCAATTTCATGACCACTTGCACGAGTCGTTATTTTGGGGCTGACACAGATATATGTTTGGATAAGCCGCTTTTAGCACACAGAAATCGCATAATTGCTCTCATCGCAGTATTTCATCAGGCCGCTGAGACGTTTATGCCGAAAAACCCTCGAATTTACGGAATTAAAACTTTATACTATTGTTGAAGAAAGTTGCGAAATAACGGAATTAAAACTTTTCACAATGATTGTCGGAAGTTCCCATTCCTTTATTCGCAGATTTTTCAGCAGAAACTTCTATGATGATACGTAGAAATATTGCTGAGTAACAAAACGGTCAAAAGTAGGATAATATAAGATATTTCCTTGTGTTTACCTGTAATCATTGAGATCGGTGAAGAATATAAGTGAAACTTCCCCATAGTCACCCTCCTTTGTATAGATGGAGCCCTTCGGATTGATTCTATAGCACGCGCCGCTGAGTGAAATTTCCTGAGAAGAGCGTTACCATGACAACATTAGTATGCCATATAAGGTGAGATACTGATACTCTACTCATTCTTCTTACCCATTCGAAATGTTTCTCCCTTTCGCTATGTTCGTAATCGTCATCCCAATGAGGCTGCCAAGTCGTATAGTTCTCATTGTTGAATGCCTTCAGTTCATGACACAAATCCCTTTCGAAAGTGGTGTCAATGAGGTATGTGGTGTCAATGAGGTATGCGGTGTCAAAGAGGTATGCGGTGTCAGAGTACAGAGTGGTGTCAGAGTACAAAGGGGTGTCAAAGTACATAGTGGTGTCAGAGTACAGAGTGGTGTCAGAGTACAGAGTGGTGTCAGAGTACATAGTGGTTTCAAAGTACATAGTGTTGTCAGAGAACAGAGTGCATAGTGGTAACAGAGTTAAAGATGGTGTCAGCAGGTGAAAGTGTGTGTTTTCAACTGCGTTCTCGACATGATTTTGCCAGTTTTCATTCATTATGAGTATAATGACCACACACGCATTGCACAATTAGGTGTTTACATAATAACCATGAATAGGATTAACAGTAATATGTACGACCATTATCCCAACTGAGTTAAATGTTGGTGTGTTGGCGACGCGAGGTGGTAACCAGTGAGTTACCATGGTAACTACTACGTTAACCGTGGTAACAGTCAGGGTTACAGTATTGAAACGGATGTTCAATCGGTAACTCTGTCTAAATAGCTGTATCAATGATATGCCTAATTGTCTCAAAATGAGGTTGTCAGAAAAATGCTCTTTCATCGAAACATATCTCGTTCAAATGGAATTTTTATCCAGTTTTGAGCTCATGGATCATTAACTCACGGAGCTAAAGATCAAATCAGTGCTTTTACCATGGCTTTAGTCTATAATAGACCAGCTTTTACCAGTGCAGTACCATGCGAAGACAGTGTCTACTATCATGGTCTACAAAATATTTATTTCAAAACGCTGATATTCGATCAAACATCCTTTTCTCTATTCGAATATCCAACTTGTTTTGGAGCTTATATCACCCTAACTACCACTCTCTTACCATGGTAACTCCTATTTCAGTTCTCACCCCAGATCATGGCCAACATCTACGACAGGGACAAAGTAGAAGAGAGTGAACTTCACAACAAACTCCGACATTACATTGTCAATGAAGTGATCAGTTTACAAACCAACAAAGGGATGGTGTTGGTGAGTCGTTGAAATATTTCCTTGTGTTTGTTTTGTCCGTGGTAGTCCGAGGTAAAACTGGTGTGCACTGGGAATTGAGCGAAATCAAAACATGAATTCCAAAGATAGAATTTTTGTGCCACAGTGCGCTTTGAGTGGCATTTCTTGTCGTAAATGGAGCGCGCGCAGACATTTTCATATCAACAACGTTCTAAAATTTTGTCTTCATGCCGCGCGCAGCTGACGCGCGCACAACTTTTCGCGCCTTTTTTCAGTAGAGCTCCCATGGAATATCATCGTAGAGATACGAAAACTCTGACACCATCTTCTGTTCTGCTGTCTTTATTGACACCGCTCCACACCTAGTCACCATTCTCACCTAGTCACCATTCTCTCTGAGAGCCCTCTGATCTCTGAAACCACTTTTCCAATATGTTCTGACACCAGTCTGCCGCTTGACACCAGTTTGCGTCAGGCACCACATTCACGACTGACACCACTCTCCATGCTTGTCCTAAGTCTTCACTCTATCCTTCGCCTAGTATCCGATAGCCATTGCCTCCTTCGACATCACTCTTTCACAGAACTCTCCATGTAAATCTACTCCTTAATAAAAGTTACAACCGTCAATTATGGGTGAGAAGTATTACCTGCAAGGGTGTTATGACTGTCAGTAATTGACGTTTAAGAGGGAACTGTAACTATATCACCTGGTGTTGTGGGAATTGTGGAACTGACCTCTCTTTTTTTCTGATACCGGACTGTCGCTAGGGAACGGTCGAGAACATTTCCCATTAATTGAGGACAAAGAACCTGGACTCCAGCACTGAACCCTATTATGTGTATGTTTCACTGTATGTGTGGACTCCAACCAGTCTGAATAGTGTAATGATTGTTGAGAACGAGAAATCTGTCCCGTGAACAATGACTGTACATAACGTGAGCCGGTAGTTCATTGGTAGTAGAATGAATCATTAACATGCTGTTTATCTCATAATCAAGTAATGGAAAGAGCACACACACACGCACGCATACATATAGGCAAACACTAAACATGTGTGTGTGTGTGTGTGCGTGTGTGTGTGTGTGCGTGTGTGTGCGTGCGTGTTTCTCACTTCCCCAGAACTGGTTGCCGGGTAACAGAATTACATTATCTCACACGTTTCCTCCCCAAGCAATTAACATGTTTAATTTGTTCTCGGACTGTCTTGGTAATTGTTTAAAGGAGCTATCAATACTACGTTTCTGTCGGAAAAGAGTGTGTGCGTTGTTTTACTTGAGTTTTGTTCAACGTGTGTTTTACCTGTATGTGCGCCCCGTTTTCGACTGATGTATTTGTGTGTGTGTGGTGTGTGTGTGTGTGTGTGTGTGTGTGTGTGTGTGTGTGTGTGTGTTTTTGTGAGTG
>CAMPET010000148.1:102657-113587 GCA_946803715.1 Beroe ovata
TGTGTGTGTGTGTGTGTGTGTGTGTTTGTGTGAGTGTGAGTGTGTGTGTTTCTGTGATTTCTCTCCTGCCGCAGCTGTTACTGGCCATCACTTTTTGAATCCTGTCGGGTGTTTTCCCGTGTTATATTTTTGGGCAAATCAGTCAATTTTGTGATCGGTTCGTTTTTTGAGTGAGATTGAACATGAATTTGCTAATTTGATGAACATCTCTCCTCTCATTTGACCAATCTCGTGCTCTCTATATCGGTATGTGTTCGTTTCAAATACTTTCCAATTCCTGCGTCCTGGATAAATCTTCTAAAATTTCAAGTTATCATCATTTAGTTATTCGGTGGCCGCAATTATCCCTTATATGGGCATCATTACCGCCTCGGTAATTGACGATTGGCTCCCGCATTTTGGTATAACTCTACGTCAGGAGTACGAGAGGCGTTTATTTCCGTTATAAACGCACACTCTCTCCCGAACCATGCGTTATTATAAACGCACACTCTCCCCCGCACTATGCGTTATTATAAACGCACACTCTCCCCCGCACTATGCGTTATTATAAACGCACACTCTCCCCGCACTATGCGTTATTATAAACGCACACTCCTGAGTGTTGCCATTCCCACGTCATATATAATCCCTGGTATATTGGAGGAGTAGGTATGCGGAATTCCTGTGTTTCCTGATTTTCCCACCAAATCCCAGTTACAGCGTTGCCATGGCAACAGACAGTGGTGAGAGACCATCGTCTCCACGGATACAGACATTATAGCGGGCAACATTTAGTCCGAATTACGGAGTTAGTATCAAGTCTCCGCGTATATGTTTTCCTCCACGCGTGTGTATCTTGTTCCCACTGTAATTCAGTAGGTAGTACACAATATGTTGCGATTTCAATAGGAAATTCTCTTTTTTCCTCCCCCCCTCCTCCAGGAAAAACTAGATATATTTCCCTTGTTTTGCCGCCTCTATCTTACTTGATATCGTGTGATCTGTCCACAGGAATTTCGTTTGTGCAATTTCAGCGAGGTCAGATGATTCCCATCTGATATGAGTCAGGTGCTGCGAACTTTCTGTGTCTGTGCTGGCGTGAATTATGATCATATATCAGAATAATTCACACTGAGATGGTATTTCTCGGGGTGTTCTATTGTTTCAACCCAAGCAACATTTTCACCGGGATACATGCTGTTTCCATGGCAACAACAGAGTCAGCGTGGTCATTTCTCTCCGCAGCAGCAGATTCTGCAGAGAGCAGATCACACAACCTGATCCTATCTCATTCTCTGATCATTCTTACTAGAGATGTGGGTATCTGAAAACGGCGAATCGGTGTCTGGCGCGTCGGAGTGTTTTCATTAGTTTTATTTCCCCAGTTGCAACTCTCGTAGAGCAAGACAAAAAAAGCAAGACTATAAAGTAACGTGAGATTGGCCAGCATCCTATCTATAGGAGACAAGGATCAAGGACACACAGACACAGACACACACAAACACACACACACACACACACACACACACACACCCAGAGACACACACACATCACACACACCCTCGCAGAATGGAAACGTCAAACGAGATATTGGGAACCGCAAGACACATGAGTAGTGAGATGGTACAAATACGATGTTCAATGATAACATCATTCATTGTCATCTNACACACACACCTCCACTTATAGATTTCCTACTTCCTCCTGATGACGCAACTTGCTGCGCAAGCAATCCCAACTCTCTCTCTCATCTTGAGAGAGAGAGAGACCGTTGTCCTCTCCTAATGACCTCCATTAACAACTTCCCCTACAATTACTCGGTTCTTAGACCTGATTATTTTAATTGAAAGAAAAGGAAAGAGGAGGGATGAGAATAACTTCTCATTTGCTTCAGGTTTAAGTGAGATACAAACACTCATTAGATACAGGGATTAGTCTACCTGTGTGTATGTGTTATCACCAGTATCCTTCCCTCTCAGATGTTTGTTCACGTCTCTTTTCAAAGTTTTTATACAAGTTTTCGTCCAAGTTCTTGTTTCGCGTTCTCCCCGTTTCATTCCCTATTCAACCCAAGTCAGATACCTAGTTCTATTCTCTCTTGAAGACCACTATGTTGTTCTCACGGGCACTCCGCCACAATCTCCTATTCTTTTGTTACATTTGGCTCTTGGTTTACTTGAATTAAGCCCCATTTTATTGGTTGAATGACCATTAAGTTGCGCGCGCATCCACAAAGTACGTTTGTAGGCATCTGATCGCGCGCTGTGATAAAATGTTTTCGCGCGCGACGAAAATTTACGTCTGAACCACGAATTCTGTGCGACCGACGCAGTGGCAACATCAGTTCAGACACAATTGACATCACATCACTCCTCCCTGTGACACCACTTCTTCGCTGACACCACATTGCCATGACACCTGTTCTCTCTGACACCACGTGTTCGATAAATTCCTGTGACGGTAAACAAACCTGGCAGCCTCGCTATTTTTATATCGCGGTATATTCCAGTCTTTCAACAGCTGCTTGTTCTAGGAAACCCAATGTATTGGACTCCATTTATTCCATATTGGGAAGTGTTTCTTCCTTATAAGGCTTGATGGGTTGTTTGCGCGCCGACAGCCTACGGAATTCGTGCAACAATTGATATTATACTGTGTTATGCAGTATTTCTATCTTTAGCCCCAGGTATTTTACACTGTTAATAATATCTTGTTATTCCGTTTGTTACAAGTCCACTACTCTGATTGTAATATTGCTGGTGATTCGTCACCATGGCGACAAACACTCCACGTTGTTTTTACCCACACACAACTATAGTGATTGATCATTTCTCAGTATTTGCCTCCTCCAAACCTCAGACTTTCATCAACTGATTGAGTTTCGAGAGGAGCTAATGCTTTTTCGCAGCAGTGTCAGGACCCATGGTTGTTTCCATGGCAGCGACGCTTTCTCTCTCTCTCAGACCAAGTCTCACTTTGCGTCCATATCTGCGTGTTTTTGAAAACCGCATTTAATCGAACAGATGTTTAGTTATTAACTTCACACACTGACACACACAAACACACGCACATATACACACACATACACACACATATATATACACACACACACACACAAATTAACTCAAATATTATGAGAGATACAGTGTAGCGCATATGATGATGCAACGTAACTCGTACATAGCCCGATGTGCACATATTGCTTTGTCAATGTTGATCAATTTGTATCATTGTCATTGTCCGGTGTTCTGACCGTTTTCGAGGATTGTCATCTCTTGTCATCTCCAGTTTATTTCGAGGTTAAGCTCTGCTCCTCTTTTTGGAGATTTTCTGTTCCTCATCATTGCTCCGTGAGAATTAGAGCTTGAAATATGTTCACAATCTACAATGATTTCCCCCAATTCTAACTGTAATCATCCTCCTGACCCAGTCATGCCAAGTATGGCGAGCAATCTTACCATATAAGGAATAATTACCCCCGAGATTTCGGACCAAGTCACGAATCATAGCAGACTACCGAGCAAAAGTTACCAATCTTTATCCTCTTGTATATTCATTATTCCAGCACAACATATTATTACGATGATTATTATCGTAAAACTTACCTAAATCTCACAGGAGCAGCCTAAGCTCCTGCATGCCCTCATCCACTCATATTATCATCTTCGTGTGTGTAGCATCATCGTGTGTGCGTGTGTGTGTGTGTGATAGAGTGTGTGTGTGTGTGGTAGTAGCATTTCTGTGGTTTTTGCTAACGCTCGGGTTTTTGTTACGTCATTCACCACTTCCCTCATTCGCTATCCTTCTCCCTTTCCTCCCTCTCATCCAATGCGTCTCCCTACCGGCACAGAGGATTTTTACTATAGGTCCTCCCCCATCTTCCCCACAGCTATATCGTATATAATATATATGTGTGTGTCTGCAGGAGAAGCTCAACGAATAGCATTGTATGTTTGTATACCTATGATAAGTTAAGAGGGAAGATTTATTCCTATTTTTATTTTCGTTTCTATGATAAGAGAGGGGAGCATATGTTGTTGTTGTTGTTTATATTCCCAAAATATAGATTATAGTCGCGCCATGGTTATAGCAACGCCAAGGCCCAGTGTAGACTGTTATACTGAATGTACAAATTGAGAATCTCAGCTTGTTATGCAATTTACACTTGGGGGTAGAGTCTGCAAAATGTGGTGATCAGTGCACTGTTCGTTAGGGAATACTCAGCCAGAATTTCCTGGTTTCCTGGTGAATCCAGTAATTGTAATCGTAATTGTGATGATTTCCTGCTCTTATGTCACGCTCGATTGAGAAGATGGAACATTAATTTTTGCCCCTCTTTTTCCTTACTTCTCCTGTTCAACGTTTCATTGTACTTAGAAATAATAAGTGGAATGACTTCTTTTGTTATTATGGCACTGATATAAGGTGTTAGTATATTAAGTGGAAGACACATGTGCAGTTAAAAACTTGTAAAATATTTCCCTGTCTTAGCAGGCCTGTATTATGCCATGCATACCATACTGAGACACACACATACACACACGCACACACACACAGTGTGTATCCGTGTCTGTGTCCATGTGTGTGTGAGATACCGCACGCGCGAGTAGACTCAAAATCCAGTATTTTCGTCTACCGCCATGAAATACACTCCAACACAATTTTGTCCTTTCAATACCTGCAAAATATCTGCCCTATATATCTTCGTCTACCCACGGATATCTTATCCTTACACATCCTTCTTATGAGTTTTTCTTAAAAACATACCCCCGGTTTTCGTATATCTGATGTGATGTTCGGGATTTGATGTTACCATTTAATTCATATACACTCACGCTGTTAACTGTATGTAGGTACGGGCCCTAATCCTGTAGCATTTCGCTCTGGGTGATATGACGGGTGTAAAGAATGTCTAATTTTTGTGTAGCACGAATTTTGACTCTCTCTTTCTCTCTCCATCTCGTATATATAAGTCAGGTGCAATGAAAATAACTTTGCAGTCGTTCTGACTATTTTCTTGTGTTTTTTGCCGAGGATATTTACTCTGCAGCGAACCTGTAGTAGGAGTGAGAAATTTCTCTATATCTCCCCGATGAAATCCCCCTGATAAATCCCTCTATTTCGCGAAATTCTCATCTTTCGTTCATCGAAAAAACGCACTCGTATGTACTACTATAAATCCAGAGCCAGTTTTTGAGTTTTTCGCCTACTTAAATCGCGTGTATATTTCCTAAGTTGAAACGAGCATTGTTGTTTTGGATCACTTCACTTGAGCATTTAGCTCTGTGGGTGCTTCATGAGGTGGCAGTGTCAGACAGCTACTTGAAAACATGGTGACATGGCCACTTGACGACATGGTGACAGCCACTTGATACTTTGATAGCATGACAGCCACTTGAAAACAGATACTCGATACTTTGGCAGAGGTTCCTGAGAGTATGTTCTCTTTCAAGAATAGATATCTTCTCTGTGATTAGAACACGTTCTTGCTTTATCATTTTGTCTATGATCACCGATCAGAGGATTTTTGATCAGACATGATATATTTCAGAAGGAATTTTCAAGCTAGCACCTTGAGAAATTGGCATGAATCCAATTTTTATCTGAGACGAATAGTTCGAACTCACGTTACAGATAACGCTTCAGGGAAGCATGATAGGCCAAAAATTCGTTCAGGAATCGATTCAGCGTCCAAAATTACATAGGAATCGATGGTATTTACATGGAAATGGAGCAAAAAAATTTCCTCGAATTTCTGATCTCAGTATCGGTAGAAATGGAAGTGAGTGACTCCACACTTTTATACTCCGATTTTGGAGGTCTCTAATGGAGACTTAACAGACACTTAGAGCGCTAATTTTTCACCAAATCATCTCTCCTACTCTCAGACTACAAGTATCAGCCCTTTTTATGACCAATCAGTACTCATACGAGCCGTGAAGCAACGCCGAAATCATGATTTCAAACCCGCGGGAAGCAATACCTGCAAAACCACGAAAATCAATGGGACACAAAAATCGGCCCAAAACTTTTTTCGGGAGGCAGACTGGAAATAAGTGTTCCTGGCTCAATTTTTGACGTAGAATCCGAATCTGGAGGAATTTTCTAGCTAGCACCTTAAGAAATTGGCATGAATCCAATTTTTATCTGAGACGAATAGTTCGAACTCACGTTACAGATAACGCTTCAGGGAAGCATGATAGGCCAAAAATTCGTTCAGGAATCGATTCAGCGTCCAAAATTACATAGGAATCGATGGTATTTACATGGAAATGGAGCAAAAAAATTTCCTCGAATTTCTGATCTCAGTATCGGTAGAAATGGAAGTGAGTGACTCCACACTTTTATACTCCGATTTTGGAGGTCTCTAATGGAGACTTAACAGACACTTAGAGCGCTAATTTTTCACCAAATCATCTCTCCTACTCTCAGACTACAAGTATCAGCCCTTTTTTATGACCAATCAGTACTGATACGAGCCGTGAAGCAACGCCGAAATCATGCTTTCAAACCCGTGGGAAGCAATACCTGCAAAACCACGAAAATCAATGGGACACAAAAAACGGCCCAAAACTTTTTTCGGGAGGCAGACTGGCAATAAGTGTTCCTGGCTCAATTTTTGACGTAGAATCCGAATCTGGAGGAATTTTCTAGCTAGCACCTTAAGAAATTGGCATGAATCCAATTTTTATCTGAGACGAATAGTTCGAACTCACGTTACAGATAACGCTTCAGGGAAGCATGATAGGCCAAAAATTCGTTCAGGAATCGATTCAGCGTCCAAAATTACATAGGAATCGATGGTATTTACATGGAAATGGAGCAAAAAAATTTCCTCGAATTTCTGATCTCAGTATCGGTAGAAATGGAAGTGAGTGACTCCACACTTTTATACTCCGATTTTGGAGGTCTCTAATGGAGACTTAACAGACACTTAGAGCGCTAATTTTTCACCAAATCATCTCTCCTACTCTCAGACTACAAGTATCAGCCCTTTTTATGACCAATCAGTACTGATACGAGCCGTGAAGCAACGCCGAAATCATGATTTCAAACCCGCGGGAAGCAATACCTGCAAAACCACGAAAATCAATGGGACACAAAAATCGGCCCAAAACTTTTTTCGGGAGGCAGACTGGAAATAAGTGTTCCTGGCTCAATTTTTGACGTAGAATCCGAATCTGGAGGAATTTTCTAGCTAGCACCTTAAGAAATTGGCATGAATCCAATTTTTATCTGAGACGAATAGTTCGAACTCACGTTACAGATAACGCTTCAGGGAAGCATGATAGGCCAAAAATTCGTTCAGGAATCGATTCAGCGTCCAAAATTACATAGGAATCGATGGTATTTACATGGAAATTGAGCAAAAAAATTTCCTCGAATTTCTGATCTCAGTATCGGTAGAAATGGAAGTGAGTGACTCCACACTTTTATACTCCGATTTTGGAGGTCACTAATGGAGACTTAACAGACACTTAGAGCGCTATTTTTTCACCAAATCATCTCTCCTACTTTCAGACTACAAGTATCAGCCCTTTTTATGACCATTCAGAATTCATACACGCCGTGAAGCCACGCCCAAATCACGATTTCAAACCCGTGGGAAGCAATACCTGCAAAAACACGAAAATCAATGGGACACACATGTATCAAAAAACAAATTTACAGGATACATACTAGGGATGGATGTTTCCGGCCTATTTTTCGCCGTAGAATTCGAATCTGGAGGAATTTTCCGGCTAGCTCCTTGGGAAATTGGCACAAATTCTAGTTACATCTGAGATAGCTTATTTCAAAGCTGTTTCATGGTAAAAAGTTAATTGTCCCCCATTTTATCATTATTTCCACCTGAATTATGAAAAAAGCAGTAATTCAGCTTTTCCTTCTTCGCAGATGAGTATGTAGTCATTATCAGACAATTAACAAGTCATTCAAACTGTCACGTGTGTCTGTGTTTGTGTGTGTGTGTGTGTGTGTGTGTGTGCGTGTGTGTGTGTGATTTTCGCGGGTCGTCTTTTCGTCTTTATCTTCACGAGTATGGCGAGTGTGACATCATTATGCGCAGAGTTTTGCGTGGGGAGGTCGGGCTTCTTGGGTACTGTCGCTGGATTTCCTCCGCGATAGAACTCTTATGAAACAGCAAGTCTCACGATAAGATATATTTTCACATATATCTCACCCTTCTTCTTCTTCTCTTCTTCTTTTTCATCTCAAGAACTGACCTCTGCAAAGTTATTTTCAATGTAATTAGTTAATCGGCTTAATTACAGACCATAATATATTATGCTCCCTTGTTTTGTTCTAACTCAGATCTCAAACATATAATATTCAACTCTAGATTTAGATACATTTTGAGTTTCACATCTTGTTTTACTGTGCTGTAACGTAGATCTGTACTGACTTCAAGACTACCCAGAGGTCGGAACCAGAGTGTTTTTCTACCTCATATTGCGTCTAATATTTCTGAGAAGGGCGGTTTCTCCCTTGTGTTTTCAGTCCCAAGAACTGTTCTTACCTTGTCTCTGTCTCTTATCATATTTGCCCCTCTTTCTGTTTTAGCTCCCCGCGATATCCTTTGCATTTCCTATTTTCTCCCCGCGTCTCTCATTTGTTTCCCAGGAACCTTTCCCCCGCACAAATAAAGAATTTATGTGGAACACGCTGCGTGTGTGTATCAATTGAGCTTATCAACACTACTCAACATTTTGAGACAATATATTTGATGAGCAATTTATCGCAAGGCACGGATAACCGTCATGTTTTATTATGTTTATAGGTGACGAAGAGGAGAAAACATCTCTCACGGGGAATACGTAATCGTTACTTTCTGCCGCTGTTTTTGAAGGTCACGTGTAAAAAGTAGACCATGTTATAGATCTGTAATTTCTCTCCAGATGCAAAAACAATCCAGCGTGTTTGACATCATATTCTCCAATTAACTAATGAGGCGTTAATTAGATAATGAGGATGTTGGGTGTATATCCGCGCGATTTATATATTTGAACAGGATTTATTTCGTTTACATTGTCGATATCAAAACTGTATGTGTGTGTTTCTTGCGTTTTTCCATGCGTTTGTTCATTAGCATTCGTCGCTTGATAGCATCATATTGTGTTAAGTAGGAGTTTTTCAGAGAAATTACTTTAGTACGTGATCGTATGATGCCAGACCCGTCTTTTTTGTGTACAAGACACTTTGTCCTTTACAGATGCGATTGCGTACACGGCATAGTGCTATAGTGGAGTGTGTGTGACTGTGTTATATACTATGCATGTATATACAGTGTGTGACGTATGGTCACCATAGTTACACCTCCTATCACCATGACAACCAACATGACAACCAACATGATGATGAGAATTTGTGGTTACCAATTTCACGATTGATTTCACCACAATTTCACACACACTCACACACGAGACAGACAAATTGGCAGAGCTACTGACAGATGCTGACAGATGAGCATCCTCATTGAATTTCTCTACATCCACGACGAGATCGTACATTCTCTGAATCGTCTCTTTCTCGCTGCATCTTCCTCTCGTTGCTCCTTCATCAAAACATTCACAGTGATACTTAGTATTTTCACCAAAGTTACTAAAAGCTACTATAGTGCCAACTTTTGTGAAAATAGTTTCTCTTTGTGCTTCTTGTAATCGCATGAACCATTTGCAACTACTCCCCGGAACAATTATTTCGGAAATTATTTGAAATGTCTGACACGATCGGGTAATAATGCGATTTCGGTCGACCGCAGAATTATAATCAGCGTCAAGCCGCTCCTTCTGCAGTAACACATTGTTAATGAGCTATTTCCGTCTCGTTTCCTCCCTTCAAAGACCGCTTTTCCTTCCTTTGTAGCTCTGCCACGTTCACTATTCTCCTGATTCGCTCAGAATATCATCTCATCGATCGTGTTTGAGTCAAAGAACCTGGAATGCAAAAATTTAATGACAGCTGAGCGCCAAAGCTTGAAAATATGGTTGATATTCAACATCACGTAGGTCATTTTTTGTCCTTTTTCTGTGAATAGTATATCTTGATCGAGACCATATGTGTGATTATACCATTGTCCCTCTCCATCTTTTCATGAGTCTTCTTACTGAGAAAAGGCGTAAAATTTAGTCGAATTAGCTCGAATCAACCTTTATTTGAATGGCTTTTAATAAGTGATTTAATAAGTATCACACAATGGAATAAATTAAATTAACATCGCACTCAAATACTATGTGGGCAAATAACGTTTCTCCAGCTGTTTATTAAAACTCCTGTTTTCCACTCTCATTCTCTTCTCACAACACCACTGTGTTTTATCCTGCTTCCCGAAAAAGTGACCAGGTGTGACCGGAAGCACAATGGTGTTTCACACCAGCTTCATGGGTCACAACAGCGCGTCTAGATCACAACTATCTAGTAGTAGGACATACTACTGTAGTTTTTGGGGCAAAACTCTATACTACTGTGTTTTTTCAAATCCTCCTCACACCATTGTTCTTTTGTTGAAGGAGGGGGGTGAGCAGTGTCAGATGTCACGTGGTGTTTTTCACGTGGTTTAGTGTTTTAGTGGTGTACTTATCACTGTTTTCCGGCCGCGGGATCTCTCATTTGCGAAGGGGGGAACGTCAACTTTGCGGCACATTTCAGTCTTGGGCGAGTTAGTGCTCATGCTAACGTGGTGATAGCATGTTGTCATAGTAACACCTTGTTGCTATGGTAACAGAATCTTGGGTGTTGCCATGTTCACATGTTGGTTTGCGATAACGTTTTTCTCTACTTTAACTTCACTTCAAAAATTTGACTCATGTCCAATGTCCATCTTGGCTGAATTCAAACATAGGATTTCGGATATAACTTAGAACAGAAATTGTACAGACATGTTGGTATCAGTCATTCAGACATGCGTCATAGACATATAGAAAACAAACACACATACACACACACACAC
>CAMPET010000148.1:115584-132915 GCA_946803715.1 Beroe ovata
TGTGTGTGTGTGTGTGTGTGTTTGTGGAAACGAATAAGTGATGAGTATGATAACGATGATTTATGCTCATATAAGGGATAATTAACCACTTTTAGACATACAAATGGTGTCTAGTCTTTGACAAATGAATGCATTACGATAATATTGACATTCATTATCATTTACTGCAATGATTACTGCAATTTGCACGCTGTACTTTTTTTCTTGGTGACCACTACAGTTTCCATAGAAACGCCAAGCTCATGTGTTCACAATATGTCTATTGTCTACTATTGTGGTGGCAAAATCAGTGACTGCAGTGTTGTCATGGTAACCCTATCCAGAATGTTCTTCTCATACCTAGTATTCTCCCTGATTAATAACCCGTTTACTGATTAATTAATATCGGAATATTTCCCCCACTTGTCTCTTGATTCTTGTTCTACCCAATTTACAGCGGCCAATCAGCGATAATCAATTACATAAAATATGCACCGTCATTTATATGCCATCAAGACCACTATTCAAATTTCACTGCTCCTTCATAAAAAATACTCTACGACATACACAGTTAGAGTTTGTAGTTAAATTTACCGATAATAGTTCTCGTCTATACTACTTTTACTAATTACTACTACTACTTACGTAAAGCTACCATGTACTACTATGTATAAGTATTAATGATAAGCGTTATTATATTATCATGACATAACTTGTGTGTCGAATTTTAGTTTTTGCCCTTGCGTTTCCACTTGAATTATTCCAAATAAGGAATAACTGGTTTTAACCTGCACATGGTTCTATAGCTGAAGAAAGACGTGCGATTGGACACAACACACAGGATCAGAGGACGCAAACACACGTACAAAACTCACAACTATACGGAGAGAAGAGCGAAGTGAAGAAACGCTGTAACAGGGCCAGGAACACCGCTAGACACAGGTATCCCACCATGGTAACACCATGACACCACTGTTACCATGACAAAACCATGCTGTTACCATGGTAACAGCACACACACACACAGGAACTATTGATGTGGAACCCCTCACTTGAGTTGGGGTGTACTACGCATGAATGATTTGGCTAACTGCACGTGCCAAGCTGTTTGTAAAGAGCTCAACACTATCGACAAATGTGGGAGAAGTTGGTACTGGTAGGTCACGTGACTCATTCTACGCTGACACCACTTTCCACTCACACCACTCTATCTCTGACACCACTTTGCACTCTGACATGGACACCAGTTCTCTCTCACTCCACCCACCGAAAACTACGTGCACTCCATATATGAAAACCGCGTGCACTCCATATAAGGTATAATCATCAGGTTCCTCCTAACCTCCGCGACGAGTTACTTTGTCGGTCTCTCCTGCCTCCTCATTTTCCGTCACTTCTACTCGATGTGGATGAGAAATGTGTACCACCGGCGTCCCTCTAATCAGTACATCACTCAATACGACACTCCCTTCCTTACGCCAGAGAAAATCGATAAGTTCCAGCATACGGTCTTCGATCATTTTCTATCAGTTCAGACCACGTCAGGGAAGTGTACTGTGAGTATATAATGATACGCGGCGTGATGCGAATATGCTAAAAAGCGGTGCTGGCGTGTTTATCATTTCAAAACTGTGCGTCCGGCGTGATACATAAAAGCACGGTAATTCGAGTGGAACGTCACGCGAAAACCAGTGCACACCAGTGAGAAAACCATTTGTGTTTTTCGTATAATTACACTCTAATTTCAGGCGATTCTCTACTTCCTTTTCAACGTGATATCAGTCACTCTGTACATCAATCAGTCAGATCAGTGAGTTCTTTAGATTCTGTTTTGACAATAAAATGGTTTATTTTCTCACAATCGAACCTTAATCCTTCAACTCTCCACCTTTTTCATAAGAACTCTCCCCATTCCTTGTTTTGTCTCTTTATCCTCTTTTCACCCAAATGTTCCCCCGTTGTCAGGCCCCTAGAGCAGTGTGTGGACGTGCTCAACACCTGTAATTGGACACTATACGCTGATATCGGACTAAACGTGTTCTTCCTCTTCCACTTTGTGCTACGGGTTAGTGGCTGTGTTTATGAAGGAGTGGTGTGTTTATGAAGGGGTGCATAGCAACACCGCATAGCTGCCCGTTCCTATTCTCTCGGGATCAATGTATGAATCCATCTTGACTCCGATATCACTCTACCTTTACCCGATCCTAAGCATGCTATTTTTTCACCCGATCCATCATTTTTCTCTGGAAATTCACCCCCTCCCTCTCAGTTGATAGCAGCCCCCAATCGGCTGAAGTTCTGGTTCCAGATGGGATCTATAGTCGACTTCTGCACCATCCCTCCCTGTGCTCTGGCTCTCATTATCGAGCGAAATTGGCTGGGTGAGTTGAGTCCTTAAATGTGTCCGTTTCCAACTTTAGAAATCCTAATATAAGGCTAATTTGAAATTTGTCATGTCTGAAAAAGACAAAAGTACATCGATCCTTTGCTCCGTTTGCAATAATATCATGTGTCCGTTTCCTACTTTCTATTGAGATATCACTCTAGAAATCCTTAGGCTAATTTGAGATTTCTCATGTCTGAGAAATTACATCGATTTTTTCATTTTTTAATCCGAAATTCACACAGGAATGAGGTTCATGAGGGCGCTAAGATTTATGCAAATGGGGGAAATTTTAATGACATTTAACAGCACGGGAACGTAAGTATAAATTCATTTTACTTGTGTGTTTTTCACTCAGATATATGTAGGTCCTTATCAAACTTTGAAATCTAGATAATTCCAGAATATGTCCCATGTACCGTCTATACTCGGCGCATGATTTCCAAACTACTGCAGTTGTCGTAGCAACTATTGCTATAGCAACTGTTTGGAACATGTAGCATGATGCACGAGGAATATGATGGATTTGTGCCAGGAATTGGCTGGCTGAATGAATGTTATCTAACATTCACATTGGGAATATGATAAACACATCACTCTATGTCGATCACGCATTCAGTCACACACGTTCACACATTGATGTTCACAATCGAAACCCAGTTTGACCTAAGTTGACCCCTCTTTTTCACACCCAACTCATCATAGGACGACCAACCAGCTTAAAAAAGCGTTGAGAGCGTAAGAAAACGTCATTGTATCCACCCAGGCCTGCATCCCCCGACATAACGACCAGAGAAACTTGCAAAGCTGTGTTGTCATGGTAACAGTGCGTGTTGTCATGGTAACGATATGTGTTGTCATGGTAACAGTGCGTGTTGTCATGGTAACATGTAACAACTCTTTCCCCCTCTCGCGACAGTTTGCAAGTTTCCCTGAGTTAGGAGCACAGCCGAAAACAGAGAATTGTGAACAGTACTACACTGTACGCGTTGAATGGAGAATGTTGTAATGGTGTCCGCAACATGTCTGCTACTATATGTGTCTGTGTTTGTTCCCCTGTGTCTCGGCAACTATTCCTTATATGGTATAAAATCACCAAAACATGTCCTTTTATGGTAATGAATAGACGGGGAATAGACTATTGGACTGTCAATACAATATGCAAGATACACATTTCAATGTTTCATATTCCCACAACATTTTGAAAAACGTTTCATGAAAAGGGAGGAGAAGAGAAAGTCAGAGTCAAATTCTCAATGTTTTCGTGTAACTGTTATCTTTGTAATCTTTTCAATGTCGTCTTCTAAATGTATAAAGCTGCTTTTTTCATCTGACACACGCTCAAACCGGGGCTAATTATTCCATATTTGTGCATTTACTCCAACTTTTTGACCAAATATGGAAATCTCTCTGTTTGATGGTGTGTGAGATGAGCTGCTATTCTTTACCTGCTAATCTTGTGAGGAGATGCATCAGTGATAGGAAATCCTGAGGTCACACCAGCACACGCTGCTATATATTCATGTTGCTAGTAGGGAATGAACGTTGCTGGATGAAGTTGCTATGGATTCTCATTAGGTTCCTTAGTAGCGAAATTGTTGCTATGGGAACTTAATCCCGACCGCTTATCTTACAGAGTCATCTACACAATAAACTGACGATGATCAAAAATAGGGTTTCATTTGCTTCTTGCTTTAAATCAACGCTGCATAATCTCGAAGATTCTTTCTTGATGAACTCTAGATGAAAACTCGGATAAAGTTTTCAGCTTTTTGCTAGATGCAATCTCATCTTTTCAAGATATTTGCAGGACATGAAGCAGAGATACTTTTCTAAAAGTGGACAGCAACCAACTCTCCTTATAAGATAAGTTTTGTGGTGTATTTTTATACAGAAGAATTTCCTTTAAATGGTCAACTCTAAAATAGTTCAAGTATTTCTGTTTTTTCGGTTCTTCTCAAAAGGTCTCATTCGTCGCTTCAACACTTTTTTCCAAAAGACAAGCATAGTTAGCAAATTTTCGTAGGGTTAGATTCCATCCATTTCCAATAAGTTGAGAGGTGTTTTCGAGTAAGGCTTTTGCTATAAAAACGTTTTAGAGGTGTTTTTCAAGTCCCATCTCTATTCTTTCCGGCTCTATTGTTTACTGTAGGGACAAGATGGACGATGAATTTGTTGACCAATGCATGAACCAAGATATCATGAACCAAGAGGCAAGATATGCATGAAGTAACTTAGGAATGAAGAGATTGATCCATGTTGCACGTTAAGAAGTTACTCTAGAAGAATCTCTAAGATTTGCTAGATAGGTGGGTGTAGCGAGATTTTGCACTCAATGTGGAATGATCATCCTGGGATCCATTATTGCATGAGTCTTCGGTAACTCCGATAGCAGGTTATTTCTCGTCACATAGTAGTGCTAACTATGCTTTGTTTTGTTGTCTCTCTCTCTTCCACTTTGTCCCATGTGTCTCCATGGTAACACTTGGTAACAGTGTTGTCATGGTAACAGCTCCCCTCTCTAGCGTTGTGTCACTGGGCAGTGGCGGTGGTGGCAGTGTGCGGCGCAGGACTTGGAGCAAGCCGTTTGCCGGCACTGGTCAGGGAGGAGGCGGCCCCTCGGATTCCGAAACGAATCGCTCTCATTCGCGCAGGTAATAGTGCCCTGGCAACGGTTGCCATGGTTACCATGGGTGACGTAGAACTGATGCATTTTCTCACAGGTTAGTTTTTCTTAGTGTGTGCGTGTGTGGGTATCATTCTATCCTCAATCCCAATATCTTATCTGCTGCCCTTGATTTCTCCATCTCTCGTGTTTTGTGTAGTGGAGTGGTATCAATCCAACAAGTGATGTTTGTCGTCAAAGTATAGTCTTGTCTCTGTAGCGTCTTTAATTGAATGTCTGAATCTGTATCGAGATCACTATTTCATCTAAACATCATCACACACATGCATGAGTACTATGTGTGTTCATTAAACCAGCACAATATCCTGCATGAACCGTCCTGCATGTTTTCTGTCCAAATTTCATCTCCCGCATTCGGTCGTCATGACAACATAAGGTTGCGGAATGCGCGCGTATAAAGATGTTTTCGTGAAAACTCTAGTTATTGTAGATTGTAGATTTCATCCTTGTTTCGATTGTGTTCGATGCTAGAATCCAGATTGTCTGACTTCAACACTAATCAGCAATCAAAACACATGGAAAACGAAATATATACACCGAATGTTTCCTCTTTTCCTCGTCTCCTCTGCTCAACCATCATCCACCGACATCTCCATAGCTCTGTGGACGTCAGAGGATCGAGTAGTTCCGACATGAAGAAAGCAGCTGAACAGCTGAAAGATCCGCGGTTCAAAAAAGCGGCTGTAGATGGTGCTGTGAAGAAAAACCAGGATCCCCGATTTATAAAACCAGCTCAACAGAGGGTAAAAGAGAAGAAGGAAAAAACGGCAAGCAACAATGCCCCCAAAAAACGGAATACCAACCCGTCTATGAGTGTGAATGACAAAGACGGCGGGTATAGACATACACGTGTTGCTGTGGATGTCGGCAGTGTTGCTATGGGTGTCAGCACGTGCAAAATGTTCACGCGCGAGTTGTTTTCGTTGCTATATGTATTCGTCTTCGACCATCTGGTGTCTCCATCTTGCTATAAAGCATTTATATGGAGCATTTTCCTTTTCTTTAACTCACAAAATGAAGCAAAGTCATTAAAAAATCATCATTAAAAGTCATTTTCAGGTACTCCGTCATTGAATTTGAATACTCGAGAATAAATTCCTTTAATATTTTGATTTATATCATGCCGGTCTTAAATTCATTCATTACTCATCGAAAGAAACATATGAACAGTATTGTTGTTGTTGTTGTTGTTGTTGTTGTTGTTGTTGTTGTTGTTGTTATTGTTGTTGTTGTTTTTGTTGCTGTTTTTGTGTTGCATGATGAACTTTGCATGATTTGGTTCTCTTGAATGTCAAGAGTTGAGAACGATATTAACGACTGAAGTTGTCCGAACTTATAAAGATCCCGTTTACGCTAGCAAGAATCGAGGTTTACGCCAGCAAGAAGGGGAGGGTTTGGTTAGAATAAAATGGAGAAGATCATTCATCATCATGAATTCCTCATTCATAGTATAGTCTGCGTGACACCCATCAAAATCATAGTAAGACACTTCACTATGCCGATAAGGGTCTTAATTCAGCTAATATGAGACATTATTAAGCTAATTAGAGACATCATAACCTTAGTAAGAGACCTCATTAACCAATTATCTGTATCTTATAGAGAGGAAGATCCGCGAAACGATAACAGGAAGTATGTTGCATGAACCGTAGCACTCTATCATGAAACAGTTGTCATCAGCAACTCCGCTACTCACCATGACAACGCACGCGCACCTGCACGTGCCAATCTTTGTGCACGTGCAAATCACGCGTGTGTGTTGTCCAAAAATGATCCACTGCTGTTGTAAAATGTGAAATTTTTTGGCGGAAAAACTTACGTCAACTTGCAAAAAACGACAATGATCAGCTAAGAAGCTGTCAAATGATTAAACCGCCAATACCAATCAATGCTACAGCTGATCGAAATTTGTTTTCATGTTTCATTACGTTTAGTTTTTGAAAGTATATTTAAGAGAAAACTTCTCAAACAATTTTAAACCATAGAAGAGGAAACTTTTCACATTGCTATAAATGTAACCCTCACGTTTAAGCCGCTGGTTGCTAAGTAACCATGTAAAATGTTGCAAGTGCTATTGAGCCGCGCTCGCAACCCAACACCTTGTAGTAACTATGGGATATTTGCAGCATCTGACCATATATGGTAATCGGGTTTTGGGTTGCTGCGTTATTTACTCAATAAATGTTTCCTGTATCTTAGTTTTCATGTTGGATATGTTGACGCAGTTGAAAATATTCACTTTTGCAGCCAAATGTTGAATTTCTTTATATAACAGAAGAGCGATAGGTATAAAATTGCTGAATATATCCATATTTGGTTGTATCCTCACCGCGAGTGACCAAATATGGAATAATTGTTCTCCCTTATCAGATCGATCGTGCAGTTGTTGGTGCTCATGCTCGACTTTGTATCAGTGTGGCTTTTCGCTGCCGGTTTCGTTCATTTGGTGAGTTTTAATTGGTTGTTTACTGTTATCTTATCTGGTTGGTCCAATCTCTATCTCTGTGTTGATTGGTTGAGAAGATTTTTCCTCTGTGCTCATTGACCAATTGCAGGTGGAAAATTCCGGTGACCCATGGGCTAACTATGCGAATGCTCGAGATGACAAGTTCACATACTTTGACTCAGTGTGGCTCACTATGGTTACCATGTCAACAGGTAAATTCAGTGTAGGTAATATCAAACTATGAACCCCATCCCATGCAACACACCCCCAAGTCACATTCTCCTAACAGACCCCTCCCTCAGTGGGTTACGGGGACGTTTACCCCAAAACGGGGATCGGTCGATCCTTCATGATGGTGTTTATTGTCTGTGGTCTTGCCATGTTCGCAACGTACACGCCCTACCTTTACGAGTTTTACCGAAGCCGGTCGCCCTATGCTGGCCGATATGAGCGTGCCGACAGCAAAAAGTGAGTTTTGACATATGTTGTCATGGTGACACTTTTGTAATCAATCAAACTCACTCTACAAACTAAAATCTTGTTGTAATTTAAGCCAATAAGCACAATCATTGCTAAGTCAATTTGCTTCCAGGTCGCAAAATTACAGTGCTGCGCGCGCGTAAAGTACACGTAAAATCAGGCAGGAAACTTTGTTTCGCGCGCGACACGAACACAAATTTCAGTGGCACCGTAGACAATCCGATTAAAGTTTTCTAGCAAGACTGATTTCAGATAAAGGGTTATGGCGGCCATTAACTTGGGCACCGGTTAACGGATTGAAATGATGATTTTGGCTGTCCGAGTTTCTATGGGTCAATCGGTCGATCCGTTTGGAAGCTATCCTCAAGTGCTCACTCCAATTGTCAAGCTTTCGCAGATAAGGGGTTATGGAGGCCCTTAACCTTGGAACCGATTATCGGATTGACATGAAATTTTGGCTGTCCCAGTTTCTAATGGTCCTCTAGCGATGGTATAAGTTTAAAGTCAATCGGTCGATCCGTTTGTAAGTTATCCTCAAATGCTCACTCAAATTGTCATGTTATTAGCAGATAAGGGGTTATGGAGGCCCTTAACTTTGAAACCGATTATCGGATTGACATGAAATTTTAGCTGTCAGAGTTTCTAATGGTCTTCTATCGATGGTAGAAGTTTCAAGTTAATCTGTCGATCCGTTTGGAAGTTATCCCCAAATGCTCATTCCAATTGTCATGTTATTAGCAGATAAGGGGTTATGGAGGCCCTTAACTTTGGAACCGAATGTCGGATTGACATGAAATTTTGGCTGTCAGAGTTTCTAATGGTCCTCTATCGATGGTAGAAGTTTCAAGTTAATCGGTCGATCCGTTTGGAAGTTATTCTCAAATGCTCACTCCAATTGTCATGTTATTAGCAGATAAAGGGTTATGGAGGCCCTTAACTTTGTAACCGATCATCGGATTGACATGAAATTTTGGCGGTCGGAGTTTCTAATGGTCCTCTAGCGACGCTAGAAGTTTAAACTTAATCGGTCGATCCTTTTGGAAGCTATCCTCAAGTGCTCACACGATTGTCAAGTTTTCGCAGATAAGGGGTTATAGAGGCCCTTTACTTTGGAACTGATTATCGGATTGACATGAAATTTTGGCAGTCCGAGTTTCTAATGGTCCTCTATCGATGGTAGAAGTTTCAAGTTAATCTGTCGATCCGTTTGGAAGTTATCCTCAAATGCTCACTCCAATTGTCATGTTATTAGCAGATAAGGGGTTATGGAGGCCCTTAACTTTGGAACCGATTATCGGATTGACATGAAATTTTGGCTGTCAGAGTTTCTAATGGTCCTCTATCGATGGTAGAAGTTTCAAGTTAATCTGTCGATCCGTTTGGAAGTTATCCTCAAATGCTCACTCCAATTGTCATGTTATTAGCAGATAAGGGGTTATGGAGGCCCTTAACTTTGGAACCGATTATCGGATTGACATGAAATTTTGGCTGTCAGAGTTTCTAATGGTCCTCTATCGATGGTAGAAGTTTCAAGTTAATCTGTCGATCCGTTTGGAAGTTATCCTCAAATGCTCACTCCAATTGTCATGTTATTAGCAGATAAGGGGTTATGGAGGCCCTTAACTTTGGAACCGATTATCGGATTGACATGAAATTTTGGCTGTCAGAGTTTCTAATGGTCCTCTATCGATGGTAGAAGTTTCAAGTTAATCTGTCGATCCGTTTGGAAGTTATCCTCAAATGCTCACTCCAATTGTCATGTTATTAGCAGATAAGGGGTTATGGAGGCCCTTAACTTTGGAACCGATTATCGGATTGACATGAAATTTTGGCTGTCAGAGTTTCTAATGGTCTTCTATCGATGGTAGAAGTTTCAAGTTAATTTGTCGATCCGTTTGGAAGTTATCCTCAAATGCTCACTCCAATTGTCATTCTATTAGCAGATAAGGGGTTATGGAGGCCCTTAACTTTGGAACCGATTATCGGATTGACATGAAATTTTGGCTGTCAGAGTTTCTAATGGTCCTCGATTGATGGTAGAAGTTTCAAGTTAATCTGTTGATCCGTTTGGAAGTTATCCTCAAATGCTCACTCCAATTGTCATGTTATTAGCAGATAAGGGTTTATGTCGGCCCTTCACTTGGGAACCGATTATCGGATTGACATGAAATTTGGGTTGTCAGAGTTTCTAATGGTCCTTTTCAAGTCTATCGGCCATTCTATTTGGACGTTTATTGTCTAGCTTTTGGCCTACATAACTTTTTATTTGCAATCAATCGGTATGCATGTATGTCCGGTTTCTGGTTGTGTTTGTTACTATGACGACCACTCAGGTACGTAGTTGTATGTGGACACATCACTTACAACAACGTGAAGTCTTTCCTTGCCGATTTCCTGCATCCAGACAGGGGGGACAGAACCAGTAGAGTGCTCTTCCTTGACAAGTAGGTGTTGACACCAGTTATTATAGTAACTTAGCATTGACACGTGTTTTTGATGATTGGTGACGCCTATCTCTCTGTTTTCAGCAAACGCCCGGAGCCTGAGTTAACCGGACTGATAAAACGATATTTTTTGAGTGTTCAGTATTTCGAGGGATCGGCCCTTAACCACAACGACCTGCGGCGCGTTCAGGTGAATTATGTTGTCATGGCAACAGTGTTTCACTGAACGTTGCTAGGGTGGCAGCGTGTGTGTTGTCATGGTAACATGTTAACATATCTTCACATAGTTAGAACACTGCGATGCCGTGGTGTTGTTGTGTAACAAAGACTCAGACGACACTAAATCGGAAGATGCGGCCACTATTCTCAGAGCTGTAAGTATCGCAGACAAAGACATACACACAGACACACACACACAGACACACACACACAGAACAAACACAAACAACAAACCAAACACACAAAAACAACAAAAAAAACAAAAACAAAAAAAANCACTCACACTCACACAAACAAACCGCTAACCTTCCTTTCTCTCCACAGATTTCAGTTAAAAATTATTGCAGCAAAGCACGGTTAATTATGCAGCTCCTTAACTACAAATCTAAGAGTTTCCTTCAGACAATCCCTAATTGGGATCCCATCAACTACAGAGATGAGAATATCTGTATCAGTGAGGTGAGAAACTCCGTTATTTCTCATAAGTTTCATTTGAGAATAATTGTTCGCCTTCTTCGGAGATGATGACAACTTGAAGTAAGATTTACCCTTCTCTCAACTGAGTTATAATCAACTTCTATCTGTGATCAAGTTCCCAGTGACTCAGTTCCTCCATTTCAGTTCATGTACGGTCTAGTAGCGCAGAGTTGCCTCTGCCCAGGGTTTTCAACTCTCATGGTCAACCTCATTTCAACCCGATCCTACATCCCTGGGGTGAGAATCGTTGACACCAAATTGCTGACACTACTAGACGTCGCTTTTCTTTACACATAGCTGACACTGGGGTTCCCTGGAATCACTGACACCACTTTCTACATTTATCGCACTGACACCACTTTTGAAGCTTGCTTGACATCACTTAACCAGACATCGGTTTAACTGCCACTCGTTCCGCTTAACACCACTTCCTTGCATGCCTTTTTGACATCAATTTTGCTTCCTAATGATTTCAAACAAGCATTATTTTGCTTGTTGCAATATGCTACTTACAGTGCTGCGCGCGCGTAAAGCACGCTCAAAATCAGGCCGGAAAATTTGTTTCGCGCGCGACGCGACCACATTTCTGTTCTGCGACCAACTCATCACAAAATCACGTTTTCCACAAAATCTTGTTTTTGATCACCTTGTTACTTTGCAGAACGGTAAGATCAATCAGAACTTCGACTGGAAGTCTGATTATGCATATGGGTGTGATCACGAGATCTACACGGTGATGATCAGCAGTGACTTTGAGGGGATGGCCTTTCCCCAAGCAGCTGAGTAAGAAACATTATTATCATTATTTGGAGGGTGGGTTTTTAGGATTAGGGTTTCCTCTGTATCCTGATAAAACTCAAAACTTGGCCGCTGATGCCTACTTTGTTATTGAAATTCGGCAATTCTCCTATGTCCCAATAAGTAATAACATACTTGTGTCACATAGGTACCTACTTAACCTACTGTGAAAGTAGGTATATATATGTGAAAACTCAGTAGTAGTAGTAGTCCAGGTACTTATTCAGGGAGGCAAGATAGGGCCAAAATTCGGTCGGCAATCGATTCAGCGTCCAAAATTACATAGGAATCGCTGGTACTTACATGATAATCGGCCAAAAAACTTTTCGTCAAATTTCTGATCTCAGTATCGGTGGAAGATGTAATCGATGATGCCCACACTTTTATACTCCAGTTTTGAAGGTCTTAAATGAAGACTAAACGGGTACTTAGGACGTCAATTTTTTACCAAATCATCTCTCCTACTCTCAGACTGCAAGTATCAACCCTTTTCATGATCATGCAGATTCCATAGGCGCCGTGAAACCACGCCCAAAACACGATTTCAAACCTGTGGAAGGATTAACTGCAAAACACGAAAATCAATGGGACGCACCAGATGGGTCAAATATTTTTTCCCCGTACGATAACTCGTAATAGGTGTTCCTGGCCTACTTTTTGACGTAGAATCCGAATCTGAACGAATTTTTGAGCTAGCTCATCGAGAAATATGCGAAAATCCCTGTTAAACCTTCGTTTAATACTTCTAATTCACAAGACAGACAGCACCTCAGGGAAGCAAGATAGGGCCGAAATTCGGTCGGCAATCGATTCAGCGTCCAAATTTACATAGGAATCGATGGTACTTACATGAAAATCGGCCAAAAAAATTTCGTCAAATTTCTGATCTCAGTATCGGTGGAAAATGTAATCGATGATGCCCACACTTTTATACTCCATTTTTGAAGGTCTTAAATGAAGACTAAACGGGTACTTAGGACGTCAATTTTTTACCAAATCATCTCTCCTACTCTCAGACTGCAAGTATCAACCCTTTTCATGATCATGCAGATTCCATAGGCGCCGTGAAACCACGCCCAAAACACGATTTCAAGCCTTGGGAAGCATTAACTGCAAAACACGAAAATCAATGGGACGCACCAGATGGGTCAAATATTTTTTCTCCGTACGATAACTCGTAATAGCTGTTCCTGGCCTACTTTTTGACGTAGAATCCGAATCTGGACGAATTTTTGAGCTAGCTCATCGGGAAATTGGAGCAAATGCAAGGTTCATCTGAGATAAATGGATATTGGTTCGAAGTCGGGTTGCAGTCCCCCCCCCTCACAACCACCCTTCTCAGGATCTGTTACAAGCAGCTGAACCTGCTGATGATAGCAGTTGAGAATTTCGACAACTCCGGGCTCGCTATCAACCCTCTACCCGAGCAGTTTACCATAAGAAAAGAGTGTCTCGGTTACTTCATTGCGTCCTCGTACAAAGACGTGTGTCGAGCACGATTTTACTGTGCCTCCTGTTTGAGCGATGGCATCGAGATCGGGTACAAACCGTGCAAATGCCGGATTGAAGCAGGTAATACTAATAGCAACGTGAAAAAACGTGATTTGGATCATTTGTCTCAACTCCTGGAGACTTTTCACGAGTTGCCGCGTGTTCTAATGGAGATTATTCTCGTGTTCTAACGGTGTTTTTTTCAATAGTGAAGGAGAAGAGAACGAAGGTGCAGCTCATCCCTCTGTCGGAACACAAGTCCCCCAATATCACAGAATCAGGTCCGGCTATAGCAACCATCACCATCACAACAACCCCTCGACATTTTTCCCTTTCTTCTACAGTTTTTCCCGAAAGTCAGCGTCTTATCCACTTCTTCTTGCCTCTCATTACTCATTACTCAGGTTTGACTAGGATAGGAAGTGTGGACTCGAAGTGCTCAACTGCGACTGAGGGTGCACAGCTTCGGACTGTCCGACATCTATTCTCCCAACACTCGGTGCGTGGTTGCTATGGGAACAACATGTGTTGCTATAGCAACTGTATGTGTTGTTATAGCAACTGTATGTGTTGCTTTAGCAACTGTTTGCGTTGCAGCATGAGAGATAAATCTATCATTTCTCCCCCCAGACGAAGTCATCGTCAGTGGACAGGAACATGACGGCTGCATCCGGCATGTCGTCCACATTCGACCCCACGGGCAACTACCACTGGTCACCCGAGAAGAAGTTTGAGGACGTGGATTTGGTGAGTCGCCATGGCAACGCGGTAGAGGCAACGCAGTGGCATGGCAACGCGCTATGGCATGATGCTTTGAGCATGTCTACTAGTCTGTGAACATTGTCTGATGAATGAAACCTTGTGTTTTGTTTGATGTCCAATGTCCTAGATTCATCCTTGAGCAGGATTCAGTTCTGTAGGGTCACCTAGGTCACCCTACAGAGGTCGACCTACTGTATTCGTGATGTTGTGTTGTCACCCCAAACACTGAATGTTATCCTGCATGTCGTGTTGTCTATCCGTGGCATAGTCGCATGATGTCGTGTTGTAATGCTAAATGTCGAACCAGGCTTTACAAGTGAAGAAGGAAATGTACTTCAAACCTGACGATCCAGAGGGTGTCAACCAACGCGTTGCCTTCAAGTATGCTGCTGCTGAGGTGAGGAGTTGGGAGTCATGGTAACGCGTTATCGATGTCATGGTAACGCGTTATTGTTGTCATGGTAACGCGTTGCTAGGATAACGTGTTACTATCTAACTAGTCTTACATGGAGTCTAATTGTAACGTCATTGATGTGTACGCATGTATAATGTCGAATGAATGTTCATCAGTGAATCGCTATCGCCACGCTATGCATGATTGTAGTTGGATGAGTTTTGGAAGATATTGAAAATTTTAATCAAATTTCCAGACATTGTTAGACGAAGCTATCTCCTCATTCTCGTCTCCCCTCTCTAGAAAGATCACGAGTTAAACAATCACATTGTGATCTGTGCGTTTGGAGACGACAAAACTCCAATATCAGGCCTGTCGAGTTTGGTGAAGCCCCTCCGTGCAAGCAACCTTCCTTATAAGGTGATTTATTGTCGCCCGTCGCAACCGTGTATACAGAGTGAGTTGTCCCTAGCTATCTTCCTGACTCACATCTCCTGACAGCTCCGCGCATTGTTTCAGAAACTGAAAGTGATATTGCTTCTTGCGGAGAAGGAATTCTTGCTGAAAGCGTGGAAAGAACTTCGACACTTCCCCAAGATACGCGTTCTCTGTGTAAGTATTGGTCTTCGAGACTTAGCCGCATCTTTATTCACCACTGCCTCTGTCTACAATTAAACAAATGTCTATGAATTGACAAATGGGGTCTTTAGAAGGACATGCGGTCTCTAATTTGGTCTCATAGTTTTGGCGAAGGTTTTTTAAACCAAGCAGCCACTGCCATGACTGCTCACCCTGATTCATCGTAATATCCAGGGTTCGGCATTGGATAGAAACAAGCTGAAGAGAGCGTTCATCAACCGAGCAAGCATGGTAGTCATTCTATCGAATTACGGCAAGAGAATGGCATACAAGGATCCGTTTCTGCTCGACAAGGTATGATCGGTTGTCATGGAAACAACATTGTACCAGATACTTCTCTCCCTCTCTCTTGTATTCTGTTCAAACTACTTGTGTTGTTCCAGGAGCCCATACTAGCGTGTCTCAATCTCCCACAAGTGGCTGGCGGATCTGCGAAATCTGAATCCCAAAAACCCGTGGAGTTTATTGCAGAGCTTGTCAACGACTCTAACGTTCACTTCCTTGATCAGGTAACCATGGCAACGTGTTCGGGTCACTGACATAAGACTATCCTAGCTCTATATATCACGTTTGTACACAATGTTACCATGGAAACCGGGTTCTCTCAGGATAACGAAGATGAACCGGATATCGAGCTTCATCTGACAATGAAATTCGCACAAGGTTGCTGCATCACTGCCACTGCACTCGATACGTTGATGAGCGAAGCTTACTACAATGATGAGGTAACCATAGCAACGCGTGACATATCACACTCTACCGTGGCAACCCTTTTCGCAACGCGTGTCATCTCACGCTGTGTTGCACTGCCACGTGCAGTATCTTACCCGCTCCCATGACTACCACGTACGCTGTATGATGATAGCAGTCAGCAGGTGACACACCCACGCGTTACCATGACAACCCACTCTCTCAGGTCATGACTCTGGTGCGGGCTCTGATTGCGGGAGCAAATGTCCCCGAATACGATGTCGAGGAGGAGGAACACGCGGGTCCGTTACAAGTCCCGCCCAACGCGTTGTGCGGGTCTCAGTGCCGCGTGATCCGGATAAAAGCCGAGGAGCAGAGTTTGAGCGAGCACATCAAGGGGAAGGCTTACAAGGACGTGTTTGTGGAGCTCCTGCAGAAATTCAACCTGTTGTGTCTGGGACTTCACAGAGCTATCGATTGGTGAGTTAAGTGCATGTCACCAGCATGCACGTAGACAGGCACGTAGACATGTTTTCGCAGATAAGGGGTTATGTCGGCCCTTAACTTGGGAACAGATCATCGGATTGACATGAAATTTTGGTTGTCCGAGTTTCTAATGGTCCTCTAGCGACGGTCGAAATTTCAAGTCAATCGGACAATCCGTCAGGGAGCTATCCTCAAATGCTCACTTCAACTGTCATGTTTTCGCAGATAAGCGGTTATGTCGGCCCTTAACTTGGGAACCGATTATCGAATCGACATAAAATCTTGGCTATCCGAGTTTCTAATGGTCCTCTAGCGACGGTAGAAATTTCAAGTCAATCGGACAATCCGTCAGGGAGCTATCCTCAAATGCTCACTTCAACTGTCATGTTTTCGCAGATAAGGGGTTATGTCGGCCCTTAACTTGGGAACCGATTATCGGATTGACATGAAATCTTGGCTATCCGAGTTTCTAATGGTCCTCTAGCGACGGTAGAAATTTCAGGTCAATCGGACAATCCGTCAGGGAGCTATCCTCAAATGCTCACTTCAACTGTCATGTTTTCGCAGATAAGGGGTTATGTCGGCCCTTAACTTGGGAACCGATTATCAGATCGACCTGAAATTTTGGCTGTCCGAGTTTCTAATGCTCCTCTAGCGACGGTAGAAATTTCAAGTCAATTGGACAATCTTTCACGGAGCTACCCTCAAATGCTCACTTTAATTGTCATGATTTCGCAGATAAGGGGTTATGGTGGCTCTTAACTTGAGAACTGATTATCGGATCGACATGAAATTTTGGCTGTCCGAGTTTCTTATGGTCTTCTTGCGACGGTAGAAATTTCAAGTCAATCGGATAATCCGTTAGGGAGCTATCCTCAAATGCTCACTCCAATTGTCAAGTTTTCACAGATAAGGGGTTATGGCGGCCCTTAACTTGGGAACCGATTATCGGAACGA